>DWQL01000514.1:0-14809 GCA_018231265.1 Noctuana haematospila | reverse complement strand
CCCACCTTAGGGTGATTAATTTTATTTATCGATGGTAAACCATGATAACTGTATATCAGCACAAATATTGAACTTTAAAGTTTCTAAAAACTGCTTGATAAGATAGGTGCCCACTTATTACATCTATATTCACCGTAACAGAATGATAAGTTTACGATTACAAATATATGTAATATAGATAGCAGATACCTATTAGGTACCTGCAAACAAAATTTGAGACCAAAAACGTATAAAAAAATTAGTTAATAATTAATTAATTATTTTTTATTATTTATTTATTATTAATTTTGTTTAAATTCATTTCATTTTACAGCAGTAGTTTTTCACGCAGCTCATTATTCTGGATGAAGTTACGTGACGTGAGGAGGTCCTCGTTAATTAAAACTTACAGAAATGTTGTTATGTAGCAAAAAATGTACACTTTGTAAAACAGGATCGCTACCATATTTTTAACATTACTAAATGTGTATGTTCCTACTTTAGTTACACTTGTTACAGTTTTGTATAACATGAACACAAAGACTTTCATGAATAAATAACTTTATCTGGCCGGATATTTTGTTTATGATTTTGGCAGCATATGTAGGCGTACCTACCGCACATTGGCACTGTAGTGCTAATCCCAGCCTAGCCTAATATCTACAAAAACATACACTGAGAACCAGGTTTATATACAAGAGCTAGCTTGGTGCTAGTCATTGACCATAGTCAGTAGATAATGTCTTGAGTTATATAAAATTTAAGTTGCTCCTTACTTAGCAAAATATTATTTTCTCTTCTTATTTAAAAATGTCTAATTTCTACAGAGTCTTTCATCTCGGAGCGGAGACTTAAATTCTAATTTATCTTCAGTTGACTAATAATAGAGAAACAAGGTTGCAAGTAAACAGTATTACGTCCACGTCGCTGCGTGATGCAATTAGTTATCTAATAGTGTGTCGAGGCAGGGAAAACGTTATTATCCTCTGCCACAGGAGACACGGTACCGCCCGCCCTGTGCTCAGCGCCGGCTCCCCTGCGCTCGTGCGCTCTTGCATAACATAATATCCTGTATTCCGCTTGTGTAGTTAGCATTTTGTAATTGCCACCAAATACACTCAAAGTGTTCTTTGTAGTTCACAAGGGCTAGTTGAAATATTATGTAGTAAAGAAAACTTTGTTTATGTATGTGTACGTGAAGGAGCAAAAGAAAAGATGATTATACAACGGGTGTGCTCGGAAACCACGTATACAAGAGTTTAAAATATTCCTTATAGTATTTACTTCAACGGTAAATGTTTATTACAGTTTAGCGACCGCTAGCGCATGAATCCAAATTCGACCGTAATTCATAAAAAACTGCAAAACAAAAACTGGTTTACTTTACCCGGCTACAGATCGACGGTATTTACCTAGAAGAACTATATAAGCTCTTTTGCTCATTAAATAAGAAACTTGCAAATAAATTCCAGGATTGTAGCAATCTGTAAACATCAAAATACTTTACATTTACGTTACCAATTTAGTTGTTTTTGGCAAAGTTATATATCAGTTTTTATAACATTTAATATGTTTTATGTAGACATCATGCATACGCCATCACTACGGACAACCACGAGCGCAACGAGCAGACTACATTGCAGTGGGCTAAGACTTCAATGAACGAGCTGCGCATAGAGATGAGGGAGCTGGGCGAGAGTGTGAACAACTCAGCCTTGCTACGTCAGTTACACGTCATTCGCAACGATGTAAGTACCTTACGAAAAACTGTAAAATCAAAAATTTACAGAAAGATAAAATAAAAATCATACCGTCATAACTAGCTAATACATCTTTAGATATTATGTACTATAAACCAATTCACGAAACCGAAGTCGATCAATAAAGACTTAAACGCCAAATAAAGCGGAGTAACTTATTATTATTATATTATGATCACCATTGCTGATTTTAACGTACCCACTTACGTATTTATGTTACCCGAAAACTACATAAGTGTTTATTTTTAGCTCAAACAGGCTCTGACGGAGAATTCGGACCTGGCTCACCTAGCTCGCACTCAGGAAGCTAGACTGGACAAGCTGGACAGCGAAGTCGGCCGTCTCAAATACGAGGGCCAGCAGATGAGAAATATGTTCGCGGATCTGCGCACCCACTACGCCAAGCTCTCGAAAGAGGTAAGTGTTTCAAAACAGATCAGTCTTTCTTTGTTAATACGTAATATGTAATTGACAATGTTATTTGTCAAAAACTGTTGTGTGTGAAGCTTCGACTTTACTAGGCATTTTTATATATTTCCCGAAATATCGATAAAGGAACATGAATTAATGACAACAAAACGTCGACTGTGGCTCGACTTTAACGAAAATATTACCGTCTTCACTCCATATATTATAACTCATTAGTCTTATTAATTAAGCGTAAAGGATTTACTAATGTTAAAAAAAGTAGCTTTATAAAAGATAGAAGGCAAACACTTCAGTTGGTCAAAGTCTGGTTATATAGTAAAATTAAACACGGTTGGTTAGCAATAGCGAACGCCTGCAGGTAACCCAATTGGATCATTGCAGGTATCTAGGCATGATTCAATCTTGCACCGGAATTTTCCTGATCAGTTTCAAGCTTCAGTTACTTTAACACTATTTCGTGTCACATCCCATAAATTTTATTTAATTATCAGTTCCTTCCTAAATGAAAAACGTACTCGTAAATATTTACTGCTAATAATATTAATACAAATGTTCATGAGTTGGCTAACAGACTGATGCGGTTAACAGATTGGTTGAACAGTTGCTACTGCTAGATCATATTTAGCATAGTCCTATACAGATTAATGATGTTTACTTGTAATTAAGCGCTCGTGTTGCGTTAACTCGCCCCTTATATCGAAATATTTAGATGTCACATTTACGTATAGAAACGATAAATATTTGTGTTGGTAGCTTATTGCAAGACTGAGATTATATTTCGATGTCGCAATAAGTTATGTATATCAACATAATAAATAGGGTTTTGGAACTTTTCGATTTCTCGATATAATTTGTTTCATGAGTTCCGAGAATTCGCGACAATGGTTTCTTGAATTTCTCGAGTTCGACAATTTTTCTGAACAGCTAAAAATTCTGTGTACAATAATATCAAATTATAAGTACAAATTATATTTATACCTTCGTTATCTCTTGACAAGTATCCCATTAAGTATTTGGAATTAATACCGAATACCTAATAGAAAATTTAAGTTACTGCTTGAGGTGAATTATGTGGCTTTTTCGGTAAATAAGTAGGTATGTAAATTCCGTATAAACTTTGGTGCATACGAGTAGGTACGTGAAGCTGAAGCCATTTATTTGACATCTCCGCCAGTCGAGGTTTATTACAATTTCTCCGCTCAAAATCGCTCGGAGGCAACACTTAAAAACATCAAGTATGAGAATTGTTCTTGACATTTAATTTTTAGCAGCATAGCGAAGCAACAATGCTAAAATTATTTTTATTTTCTAACAAGAACTTACGCAAATTTTTCTTGTTATATTTTACGACATTAAAAGACAGAGTATGATGAATGTCACTTTTACAAAATATTGTTCACATATAGAATAGGCTCGTCTGGAAATGTAAAGCTCCTAGAAACGCATGAAGGATCCTCGATCTCACCCTGCATGAAGGCATATTAAAAAGAATAGGGTTCGTTATTAATTGTATGAATAAATCGTAGCAACTCCTACAACTAAAGCTTCCTTATGCAACGTGTTATAAAACTCAATGTTGCCTGCATTTGCGCAACAACAGGTGGTCGGGCCCTTCACGCTCCATGGTCGTAACCGTCGCCAACCGCCAACTTATTTACCGGTCACTATGCGTTCGATTGAATATCGTTTGAATATGGAATCACATCGAATGCATACATTTTTTTTCGTTACATATCCATTTTACAATCACCATCAAACAAAGTAATTTCTTATCTTTACACCTTTTAAAAAATTTATGAACTCTTTTATTCAATTCACTACTTTAATGCGGTACATTTACTGGCTTACAGCTTACAGTGTACTGGCTTAATAACCTGACATTTCATTCATCAGTAAATATTCACGGGAAAAAGTTACGTGGATTCAATTTATTTCAGATTAAAAGGAACTATCAACAGAAAGCGATTTAAAACAAATATTGCTCTCGAATAACGAGTAAACTCGCTAAATATGATTTATAGGTACGACCTACCTGCAGAGCCCTACACGGAAATTGCATTGAAGCGTCGCACAATGGCCCGGCCCATGTGATGTGAACGGCAAAGCCACAGACAGGGCGTGTCTCAATAAAATATCATCATGCTTACGCAAAGTCCTATAAAGTTGCGGTTAAATATTATCAAAATACCTAGATACTTCAGATTAAGTAACAAAAGATACAGCGGTTCAGTTGAAGGCAATAGACGACCTAAATAATAAAGAGTAAATGATATCATTTAGGTCGAATTTTATGATGCACAATGAGCTTTACGACTCTTAATATGCACCGCGACTTAACAGATTCGTACTCGTACTTTACGAGTCTTCATTCGCAACATAAGTTACAAGTTTGAGAGTGTGGGAACATTTTGGACGAGGGCCTCGACGGATCAGTGCACAATCGAGGTCTGCGATTCCGACAAAAAGTGGACCTCACACTGAACGACACAATTTACACGAAATCCGATCACCGGCAGTAATTAGCTAAGTCGATGACCCCATTTTTATAGCCCTTAGAAGCTTACGAACTCATTTTGTGCTTGACAAGGTAATACTAGACAATGACGATGATAATGATTAGTGTTTTGTATAATCAAGACGGTAAAAGAAAAACTAGTCTATACGGTATGAACCTTTTAGAATTGTAAGTAGGTCATTAAAATTATTAAAGAGGATTGTGAATACGCCACATTTGCTTCATAGGATACCACATTGTTAGCCTTTTGTACGCTGCTCGCATACCCACAATGTAACGTTCAAATACGTCCATATGATACTTTTAAACAGAATGGATGTTGTTATTTACAATATTTTTTGCCAAACAAACATTCTTTCCAGCAAGGCTCCTCTAACAATAAAATTCCTCTTAAAATGATCCCTTTGATTATTCCCGTTTAATAAAAAGTGTTAGGAATAAAAATTATGCTGGGAGATAGGAATTGAAAAAATCCCTGGAAACAGTGGGACCAAACAACACATATTGGTGGTAATTAAACTGTAGTAATATAATACGCTATAAGTACAATGGCAACCAAATGGCTGCCTGTGCGTCAGCGGTGCTCCCCGAGGAAATCGTCGTTCCTCTGGTGCACCCTCACCTACAGAGGGAACGCAGAGGAATCCATCTCGCCCGCTGGGGAGAGTCAGTCACTACTCCCCGCGTTAAGTGCCCACGCAACACCTAATAGCAAACTTTGATGCGCGATTTTGTGCCTTTTGTTTGTTGGATTGTCAGTCCCCTTTATTATCTTTAAGTACACCTAGGGCTAGTTTTATTAAATATTTGTTGTTTATACTCAAGTTCATAAAAATAAAAGTGCTTTTTTAAATATATCACCATAAATTACAAGTGTAATACGAGTAGGTATACTTCGTTGTCCTTGAAGCAATATAATTATTATTATCATTAAAGTTATAAGACGATACATTATTAAAACAAAATACAACCGTGGAGGCGTATCGTAAGAGAGATTAAAAATAGCATACATCTGCTCGTGCAGACTAAATGAGATAGGTACCTACATATTGTGCAAACTGGTCCGGCTTCCGCGATCACGTGAAATTCTGAATAAATGTCTTATGGAGAATATACTTTTGTTTTTGAGTTCGAAATCCTAAATAATGGGAACAGAAACGAACGGATGCGGCCTCGCCAGAGAAAGAGAAACGTGAACCAATGAGTTGGAGCTGTAGTGCTCCCACGCTAAGTTATCAAGAGCCTTTACAAAGTTTACCTTTGTAAAAAATTGTCCTTCGTAAACTGACGCATGACGCTACCACAAAGAGCATTGCATAGGACCGCCTAAGATCACATCGAATTTGGAATTGTGATACTATTAAGGAAAAAACTATGTTGTTGTGATATTTGTACATTTATCGTTACACCTTTTTGATAATATAAATAAATAGCTTTGGTAATGAAACGATAGATAAAAGTGCGCTTTCGTGTTGTGTGTAGGTACACATAGGTAGCTAAGCAAGTTAAGGATATTAATTATTTTATAGATAGTGTCCACCTGCTTGAATAATGTATGCATATGCCATATAGCGCCATAAAAAGAGAATAAATGGTTACATCTCTGTTCAGAGAGGTGCGGCGCGGCGCGCGCCTCACCTGGTCCACCGCATGGCTGCTCGTGGGCCTGCGTCAACAAAGTGACACGTTTTAGTTTACTTTAATAAAATATCCATCACCATTTTCACTAAACATTTGTACTAACTCATAACTAATACTTTTAACTATATTTATAGATTAATAATAATAAGTTTAAAAATTCTCATATCGATTTTGTTATAAAATATCTAATAATCAAATTAAAATATGTGACAATAAAGGGGTTACAATGTTATATTAGCTTAGCTTTGTTTCTATTGAATTAAAATTCACGTATAAAATAGGTAAACATTAGGAAATAAAAATGTTTTATTATTTACCCGCGCTCCATTTCCTTTCAAGTAAATGCTAGAAAAGTCTAGCCGCCTTTTGGACGACTAAAAAATTCGGATTTAAGTGAAAACTTGTTTGGAACAGGTTGCTCAAACCCACTTTTAATTTCAACCAATCTTTTCTAAATATTTCATATTATTTCGCACGCTTTTGACTGTACCTACATGATAACAATGTGTATGTGTCATTTAAGTATACCTACCTAAAGAATGAAAGTGGCGCAGGCATTGAACTTCGTAAAAAACACAAGAATAAAAGAAGCGAAATGTATCTCAGTAACTAAATATATAAGTTGAATGGACAGCCGTCTCAGGATTTCAACAGGCTCCTGGAACCAGTTCCCGCAAGCACCTTAATTGCGGCGCCGACGATTTGAAGCAGATGGCAAAAGCCACCCAGTCTCATCCCTACCCGTCCGCACTTCTTTCTTAAAACGCATTAAAGCACACCTTTTTGTCTCTGAGAATTCCCAAAAATTCCATTGTCACTCGTAACAAAAAGAAATTATAAAGCTCGAGGTAGAGTTTATACTTTCTCTCGTCATTTAGTTGTAAATGTACGTTGCTGTGGCAAACAAATTTATTGAGCGTCTTTGGTTAATTTAATAAAAGCACAGTTCGTAAGTATACCCACCTCATTAAGTTAACAACCGCAGCTGGCCAAATTTAAAAATACATAGGTATTTACATTTAGTTTAAAAAAAACGATATCCATGCATGGTTCTAATAAAATGTAAATTTTTATATTATTAATTAATATAATAGAATATAATAGACTGAATCAAACTGATTTTAAAAGCGTCCAAATATTTGCTTGACAAGATACTCGCAATAAAATTCAGCGCTGTGTTGTAAAAACAGACCTGGAAACGGAACGCAAACACTGTGGGCTATTTTCTACGAAACATTCTTTGTTACTTCGCCATTTGCTACGATATGCAAAGCGCCGCGCATCTATAGCCTAATACATCTATGAATATTTCTACGTTATCTCGTATCTTGTTCGCAACCTTTCACCGTATGGCACCTTTACCGCCTCATGATCTCGCGCACTATGAATATTCCCCTCGGTGTTACTCGTTTCTTCATTAGCGAGCTCGCATCGCACCAGTATATCAAACTGATATACATTCCTTTTTAATTCTAATATTCTTTGTTTTCGGATATATCAATAACTTAACGGAATTACTTACATGTATAAAAACTTGCATAAGGGTACGCAATATTATCGTTCATTAGGAGTACAAAGTTGAGTAGAATAAAAAAATAATCCTCCTAAAAAGAAAATTACAAACAAAAATACTCGTAAAATAAAATCATGATCTAGCTAGAGGTTTTAAAGTCCCGCTCTATTTACGTTCAATATTTCTGCAAAAAGCATATTTCCCAAAAATAGGTGTAGCATGTCATGTTAACATTTCGTTTGCTCTGTCTGTTTCCCTTCTCGGCTACGGTGCACAATACACAATATCCCGAATTGAACGGGTTCCATACGTGACGGAATATCAAACGAACCTGGTCTTGTATTTTTAACCACAACATCGACATCTCTCTACGTGCAAGGCAAGCTTCCTGTGCAATCCGTTGTATTATCTATAGGAAGGGTTGTCACTTCTCTTGTGTCTTAGGTCAATATTTTAAACTTATTTATTCCCATTAAATTAATTGACGGTTAGGTACCTAATTTTTTTACCTTCGTTTTGTCTTTATCTAAATAAATTATTAAAACTGTGTGATTGTAGAGTAGGACGAATGAGCAAAACGTGAGTCTTTTTAGGTAAACGTCCGTCATATAAGAATTCCATTGTCATGTTCGGTTTTTGTTGAGCATTTTTTAGAAGATTCATGATGCTAGTTCATGAAGGAGCCCGTCGCTCTCTGACGTAACTTTGTTTCGATCGTGTCACAAGACGTTTATTCTCAGCTGTTTTACATTATACTACTCGTATGTATGAATATGTCAACCCTACGCACCTTAGCACTCTGCGACGTAGGGACCGTCGTTCTATTTTGTAGCGGTACGAAGCTGTACACCAGCTTGAAAAAATCCTTTAGCTGCATGATAATATTTTATTTAAATTTTTACTTTTATACAAATATTTACTATAACCACATCGTACCAAACTTATCGTTAAACCCAAACTCATTTCAATAATAAACGTCAACCAACGGATGGCCCGATATATTTATTTTAATCAATATAGTTTAATTAATGATAGTTCGGTAAATTAATACGTATATATTAAATTAATAAGTACGTCGTTATCAACTTTAATTAAACAACCACAAAGGAGCTCGGTCAATTTGTTTATTGATTTAGAAGAATGTTTTTATTCAGACTAGAAATGAAAAGAAACATTTTGATAATATTTTTAGAAACTCAAATTTGACTGAACAATATTAACCTCGCTCTTATTGTCATAGGTGAAGACTAAACAAATGGCGGATATGAACATAGACAGCTATAATGAGGTGCTGGATGGACATGAGGTTCGGCACGGCGGCCACCTCAAGCATGCTCACAAGATCCGCCACAATAAAATGGTGCACACTCAAATCTCCCGTCTCGCTCGCACCCAGGACCAGCTCGACGAGTACCAGCAGAGTCTGCAGACTCAAATCCTTGACGTTCAACGCCGACTTGACCGCTTTGAGGAACCTAACTGGAACTTGCTGTCAGCTAAAGTTGATTTTCTGGAGCTGGAGACTAAAAACTTACGCGAAGAAGTAAGGAACACCTCGCAGAGAGTTTCGGACCTGGACAAGGTACATGCATCCATGCTCGAGCTACGGGAAGATTTGGAGAGCATCGAAAACAAGGCTGACAAAACCATTCCCGAGTTCCGAAAGGAAATTTCAAAACTGGACATCAGTTTCGCAAAAGTAAGTTTTATTGTGTAACCTTTAAAACGTAAATAAATATAAGGTAATTTATAATATTGATTGAGGTAATTTATAAACTTAAGTATCTAAATTCTATACCTATTTTAAATATGTGAAACACTCTTGCATTTTATACTTAAACCCAAATCCCAACGTTAACCGTAAACCTTTTGATATCGAAAATTTTTTGCAGGCTCTCTTTTGTGCAAACAAAACATACTTATAAAATATATATGAAAATTCTCATCATCATCAGGCCATAATTTTGGTTCGCGCCATCTATTATCTCGTATTTGAAAGTTATGTTTTAAAGGCAAACAAACAACTTTCAATGCGAAGTTATAGTTAGGTAAAATTGTGAAGTTCATGAAAGCTCTTAGCCTTTTAAATTTTTTTCATACTACCCTACTTGTAGCATATTATTGTTATGCCTTTAAGATTAGTATGTTTTTAATGAATCATATTTTGTGACTTGACGGAATATTTTATTGGTATGATATGGTTTTTGATTACATTTGCCCAACTTAATAAGGATTAAAGATAATGTAGGTGCTATAATTTCTCGTATTTCTCCAGTTAAACGCTCAGTCGTCTTACCTGAAAGAAAACCAAGAGAATCTGCGTCAGTCCGTGAAAGCCATCGCCGTGAGCGTCAGCAACGCCATCGACCGTGCCGAGATGGATCGCCTCGACATGAAGAAGATCAACGATTCCGTGGCTGATCTGGCAACCAGGTCCAAGCAGCATTATTACCGTCTGAACGACCATATTCTGAAGGTAAGTCAATAATAATTTTCAACGTGCAAATAAATATGTTTAATAATATAATTATGTCTAGACAGATTTTCCCCACGGGCTTAATAAGAAAACCAAATGCTTTATTAAAACAAAAGCTTATTTTAAAGGTACTTTGAAGCATCTTTAGGTAAAGTAAGAAGGTTTCGTTGTAATCTGCAAATAAGGGCGTCTAAATTTTTCTGCAAAGACGGTTGTACTGTAACAAAAACAAGAAGGGTTTCTCATAGAGCTCATGTTAATTAATAATTAAAAATATACGTACATTGAGTGTTAAAAGACTTATATACTTGAAGTTTATGTTAGTTACGATTTGTTACTTGAGGGGTTACTAGAGGCGGTTCGAATTTTTTGGTAGCAGGTTAGTAGGTATTGATACTCGTATATGTGATGGACAGAGTTCGACCGCTAATGATTTGGGAGGACTTTTGTTTGCAAAAGTTGTCAATTTTTATTTATTCTTAATAACTTCCATTTAACTTTGTATAGTTTTTTTAGTTATTAACAGTACGTTTTAGGATTTTAAAATACATACTTATATTTTTAATGAAGTAGTAAAGGTAATAGGTGTATATTTACCGTACCGGTATAGGTACCGTTTTTCTAGTATGCAGTGGCGCTCTGTCTAAGTGCAACTTGGTATTACTAATTCAAGCTCTATTTTGAGTCACGTATAACCCGCGGCAGTAAATTTGGTTTGTTGTTCATTCCTCGGATTAATGTTTCGCAGATAACACATAAATTTATTATTCAAATGGCAACTCTGTGTTTGTATCTAAACACAATTTGACTACACTTTGGCGAAATCCGGCGCTAATATAACAACGATTTAAGTTTGGATCTAAATTGAACTTTAAAAATACATTCGGTACACATTCAGTATATCGTAATAGTTTTTTCGAAACATTACCTATCTCTCTAATGTTTGTTGTCCAAAATAAAATGAAATGTACCTATGCATGATAAAATAAAAATAATGCAGATAAGGAGAATATACGTAGTACCGCTGTCCAAAATAATTAGAAGTTATGAGTTCCCATCTCATATTGTGATAAATTTCACATTAAAAGCAGAAAGCTAACTTCGGTTTTTTAACCTGCTCGCTCAAATAAATCAAGTGTAGGTATTACAATTCCTTTAATATATGTATATATAGAACAGAGAGAGAGAGAGATTGAGTAAATCTGTAGACTTTTCTCTATATTGTTGATATTTTAAATATTTATCTAATTGTCTATGTCGCCCTTTCTTTCTGTTATTTTTATTTTGTTAAGCTTATACATTTCTTACAGAGTGAGGCTAGCAACATGGATGCTAATATCACCGAAGGTATCCCATTGCCTCAATTGATGGGAGAAGTGAAGGAACTGCAGCCTGTGCAACGCGAATATGAAGATCTCGTAAAACAACTCCCACGAGACTGCTCGAGCATCTCTGGCCCTGCCGGCCTCTACTTGATCCACCCCGGCAACATCAATGCACCCGTGGAGACGTGGTGCAATAATGGAAGCACGGTTCTGCAGCGCCGCTTCAACGGTTCCGTTGAATTTAACAGGAATTTCAAGGAGTATGTTCGGGGATTCGGCGATCCCGCAACGGAGTATTGGCTGGGTCTTGAGACCATGTACCAACTCACCCTCGACAATTGCACCTCCATGAGGATTGATATGACTGATATCTATGGCGGTGGTTGGTATGCTGAGTATGAACACTTCTCCGTCGGTTCTGCTGATTCCGGTTACATGTTGGACGTGAGCGGTTTCAAGGGTAACGCTAGCGACGCCTTTGATTATCAGAACCACATGGAATTCTCAGCTATTGACCGCGATCGTGACATCTCCAATACCCACTGCGCTGGTAATTACGAGGGCGGCTTCTGGTTCTCCCACTGCCAGCACGTGAATATCAACGGAAAGTATAACCTTGGGCTCACTTGGTTCGATTCCGCTCGTAACGAGTGGATTGCCGTGGCGAGTACCGAGATGCGTATGTACCGTCGACTCGGCTGCTCTTAAATCATATGACCAGTAACGCGTGTAGAATATAATGTAGGTACTTAAAGAATTGTGTTACTCATACCAAAGAAAACCTAGTAAGCGAGGATACGTATAATCAAACAATGTATTACGTATATATTATGGACAGATAGGCATATGTAGTTATATGCATGTTCTGACGGTAAAAGCACTCACTTCAACTATAACAATACTTGCCCCTGCTTAAAGTTTTGTGAGGTAAATTGTTAGCATAACAGCAGATTCTGCTAACTACCAGTGGTCATTATTTGCTTCTTAAATCTGATTGTTTTATTTTTAGCGAAGCTTTATATTTCAATATTATGTCTAGAGTTCTAGAAATACGTCGAAATTATTTCGTCTTTTACGTCAGAGAAGATAATGTGTTATTTATGTTTAATAAGGTAAAAATAATTGTCTTTGACGGAATGCATGAAATGCAAGCCAATTCTTGTCGTAAGTTTCCAGGATATAAGCGTGGCAATCTTACTTATGTAATATCTAATAGGTAACTAATTTAAGCACGAACTGAAGGTGTTATTGGCGCAGTACATTCCACTATAAACAATTGAACGGGCATTGTTATGCCCATTATGTAATTGTAAATATAATTTTATAATTCATAGATTATTATTTCCCTTTAGTTTTTAGTATTTATGAAATTTAAGACTGTTTTTGCTGTTTAGTTGCATATAATAGAATTTCTTTTTCGTTGAGGTCGACAAATACAATTTTATAAACGCAAATGTAATACTAAATTTTATTAATCAATTACATATTTTATATTTGCATTTCGACAAGTTTGAAGGTACCGTCAGTATAACAAAAATCAAAGTAATTGCAAATGTACCTACTTATCTGTATTCTTCTGTCATTACTCTGTAATTTTAAAATTATATAATCAATAGTAGAAAATAGAAATAAATAATAGATGATAGTCTTCATCAACAAACTATATTGTTGATCAAAGCAGATAGAGTTAAGCACGAGTTTCTCGACGTTTCAATGTTGTTTCAATGTATGTTATTTAAAATGTTCAATATCAGTAGCAAAATACCAATGCGTTTAGACCAAATAAAGTTGTAAAAATAAATTGCGAGTTTTATTGTTTCGTTCTTTTACCATTAATATATTTTATAATAATCTATGACATCTTTAAGACCATTCAATATTGCATATAGTATAAAAATGCTAAAAATGTTTGCATTTTGTTGTCATGACTCTATAACTTTTATCTCATAGATATTGGCTTGATATTAAAGTACCCATTATATGTAAATGTTTGCGATGCTTCAATGCCAAATGAAAAGTATTTTTCTAAATAATACCTATTTTGTAAGATTGCTCAACAAAATTTAGTAGATATCTCATCATAATATCCTCTGTCCATCAATGTGTACCGCTGGATACAGGATTCCTCTCAAATACGAAAAGGGCTTAGGTCTCGACTCGACCACGCTTACCAAGTGCAGGTTAATGAACTTCACATACCTTTTACATTTCAATTAATTTATTGCTATTTAGTGAACCCATATACATAGCCGACAAAATCATAGACTTTTTACTAAAACAATGCGAATCTAAGATCCGTAACGTTACAAAAAAAGCATTTCAAAAGTTTCAGTAATAAAGTAGAAAAGAATTACACTTCTATTAGGTAGGACGCGAAAGAGTGTAAAATAAATTGATTAAATTTTGTTTGGAAATGCGTCTTTTTGAAACAAGCTCTATAAAAACTGGTAGCCTAAAATTGCAGTTTAGTGTTTCAACGTTTTTTAAAAATTAACCGCTAAGGGGATATAATGAGAGATGTAAAAAAAAAATGTATTGTAGATAATCTTCCCAGATAAAAATAAAGTGAAGGGCTTGCAAAATTGATATTTGGCATTGGGTAGGTATATTATATGTGGGTCATACAAAATATTACAAATAAGTTTATATATAAACAACACTTATTACCTACTCTATCCACCAGTGTCGCAATTAAACTTTGTGCCTACATGGATTAAATGGTTTGCGGCTTTTATTCAATTTTACGAGTAATTTACTGCCAAAGAGTTCAATGCAACCAGTGGTTTCAGTTCGACCGCAAAAGTCAACGAGAAAACGAGTACCTACTTTGACTACAGTAATATAATAATATACATAGGTAGATTAATACATATATTTATTACAGTTGTTTAATATTTAATGATTATGCCATTCCTGTTGATCGCAAGGTAGGTAGATAATAAAAAGAAAAACTCACGATGACTTTTCTCTGAAAATCCAATCCGCAAAATTATTTTTTAAATAAATAATTAAATAAAAAATTTACCTTATCCTATGGAACCTATGCCTGTCTCCTGTAAGGCATTGTCGTCCTGTGTCAGATCGGAGCCGATCACGTCGTGACCCCCCACTAGCCACAACTCCGGACGCACCCTTTTAGTGATCTCTTACAACAAACAAAAGATAACACAG
>DWQL01000513.1:0-14814 GCA_018231265.1 Noctuana haematospila | reverse complement strand
CGCGCCTCTGATGAACATCTAGTTATTAATGTATTGTGCTGAGAGCTGTGCAATTTTTATTATTTATGTGCCTGAATAGGTACTCTATTTTTACAAGCAATTTGTATTGTAAAAGGCGTTAAATAATTAATTTTCATCATATTTCTGTTATGTGTATCTCCTCTCAAAAATAAGAAGGGTTTAGGTTAGGTCATAGTACGCCACGCTGGCTACGTGTAGGTTGGTAGACGAATACCATTTCAATTGAAGTATTAAATATCTAGGTCAATTCCTATTTAAATGATCACGACGGTACTTACTTCAACTACTTTCTAATAAACAGAAAATAGTATAGAAAGAAGCTAACTTGTAAGTCGCTTATTTAAAGAGCTACTAAAAAGATCAAAACATGATATTGGCAGCAGTGGTTGCAAAATTGGTTAGCGTATTTTTTTCAGCATGAGGTGAACATTCTCGCGACCTAAATCATGGGCTTTCTGCTACGGATCAAATGTTATCATCAGCGTGAAATGTCTTTGCGCGGTAAGTTCTACAAATAAAAATAGTACCTAATGCTTAATTTATCTTCTGTGACGTTGACGTCCACTGTTAGTCTAGAGCGCTGTAGTGTGTGGTTCGCTGTGAAAAACAGTTTGGCTTCCGAAATAGATAGTTAAATACGATTTACCGAAAAAAATTTCAGTGAATAAAAACTTTCAAATATATTACAAGTAGGTTCGTAGTTCCATTTCAAAATAAAAGATATTTATCTGCATTAAATATAGGTATTTTTATCGTAGACTACATAAATAAAGGTGTTCTTTTAGAGGTATACAAACACCTCATTTTCGCTTTATATTAAAGATGATTGTATGCCTGTATATTGTAATAGAGCCTGAATAAATCCTGAAGTTACAGTAATTTTCGTGACTGTATAATATTCGTGACCTCCGGGTTCATTGTTCGTGGTTGATTTATTATCAGTGTCAACGTACCTACTATGTAATAACGCACCAGTGGCAGCGGCTTAATTATGGTCCATTTAATGTATAAATTACCGTAAAGGGATCACTTATTTTATTGCCCTCTGTAATACTCGTAAAAAATCTGTACCTAAGCAGAAAAAATATTCATAGTTTGCATTTTCCACGGTTTATAAATACTAGTTACTAACTGCCGGCCTGTAACCATTCTTTAAAGTTTATTTCTGGGCAAGGGCCTCAATAATCAACAACAAAAACTTTTTTCAAAATCACGTTTGTCTTAGAATCGTCACAGAGTTTTTTTGGCATCACTATCAGAGTTGAGAATTTTTAAATATAGATAACGTAAAGATAGATCGTTGGCAATACCATCACGCTTATTCCCGGACTCGAAAGACATAAAACTTTATCTTGTATACAGTGTAAACATTCTGCGTATTAATTGCTGAAGTATACAATCTCGAGTGACTCGCACACAATTTTCTTTTCTTTGCAATTATATTTGACCATTAGTGTTTATAATACCAATACAGACTTCTTGAGGGTGTAGACAATAAACGAAAATCTGTTTTAATTTATAGCTGTACATTTAAACTTACTGAAAAACATTTTATTTCGTAATTTAAATTACATTAGCGCCAAAACTTGTACGACAACGACATAACTCACAGACCAATAAATAGAGCATTTAAACCACTGTCACCGTAGTAGTTTAAATGCGATGTTAAAGTTTCAATCAAAATGTCATAATGTTAGGGTACCATGAGGTCGTGAAAAATTGCATTTATTATTAATCAATGTCTACTCTTCACCCCTATTGTTTCATTTCGTTTCAAAGTTTTGATATTCTATGGATAATCTACTACGGAACATGAATTAATCATAAGTTTATTGAATATTTGTTCAGTGTCTAGGTCAGAGTATCTGGCGCGCTCACACGCCATGTCAATAAACATGCTTACAAGCAAAAAGTATAGCTATGGCCGCGGGCGTTGCAAACAAAAGTACCATCACGGTTGGTTCGCTCGATTATAGCTGTGAATATGATGATGATAACTTTTTACAAGCGTCCGCAGTGGCCGCCTTTCTTCCCGTGACACCCCAGTTGCGATCTATGTTCGCGCCGCATTTTATCCATTTAACGTGTAACTACCTACTTTATAAACACCAGCTATTAGTTCAATTCATTACTGCAGTCTATGTGTTGTAATTATTTTAGTTCCATAATAGTAATTTCGTTATTACGTACATGCGCATATATAATCATTACGGCTTTTACGTTTATTGATGTTATTAAAATTATCTTATGATAGCTTTATTAGAATGCGATTTATTACACCGTCGAATAGTAGGATAATTGCTGATTGCTCAATAAAGAAAATTTCAGAATATGATTACACGTTTTGGATGATCGGAACTATGCTACTACCTACCCCAAATTGCCCGAATTCTGATGTTTCAATTGAAATTTAATGGCAACCCGCGCCAAACTTACTTCCTGAGAATTAGTTTGTGCAAGTTAAATGAGGCTTTTCGGTCGATGGAGTGTTGCCCGCATCTAAATCACACTTGTAACTAAATTAACTTCGCCCACACACATTATTTCGTTGACTTCACAAATAAAAATGATAACATAAGCGGTAATAACTTTAACATATTGTCTGAAATGATTATGTCTGAAGTGCTCCTGTTTTAGTAGTATAGTAGTAGGGGTAGTATTATTATTATTTATTATCTACCTGTCCGTATTAGTCTTATATTATCTGTGCGCTTTAGTTTAGGTCTTGTTTGTTAAATAAGATTGAAAGTTATACCGTTTTAAAACAATGGGTACCGTACAATCGTATTGTGTTGACAATTTGACATCACGTGAATAAGAATGACCGTGGGCGTGGACCGTAATGTCTTATTCAATTTGTTTCAAGGAATTACATCAATATTTTCCGTGTAAGTATTATACCTACATACTTGTTTTCTTACATTTCGACAAAGTTATTGAGGTACTTATTTAGAAGCATGGAGTAGGTACCTACTTCCCTATATTTAGCGTGTTTCTTTATCATAATCTGATGTGGTAAATAATACAATCATTAATGCTGATGTTCTGGATTTTTATTTGTTTAACTTTAAATTATAGTTATAATACTCTAAAATACTAATAGTCAAAAATAATAGTATAGTTTTGTATGTATGTTTCTATAATACAAAAGTACCAAAGATTACAGACGAAACGAACGAATGGCTACAAATCTAAATTTGTAAATCCGCCACAGCTTTTCTCAAAACGTTCATCATTTCATCGTGTCAGGTTCAAGACCTCTTAAGCATTCACTAAGAAGAGTAAGCGGCCCAATTTCGTGTAGCCATGATATCGCAAGCCAAAGTAGCTTTTAACTTTTAAATGGGGATTTGAAATTGTTAAACTACCTACATCAGAGTAATGGCCAACTATGTACTGGTTATATATTATGTCTTGCTGTTTCAACAGCGCTACGACATCGTGTTAGGTGCAATACTTCTATCTGTCTAGATGTGTGATGAAATGTGATGTGGAGTAGACGTGTGATGAAACATCTTGAGACTGATGAAAAACAACCTTTACTTAACTACTAACGTTGCTAGTTAATAAAAGGCATTAAAAATTGTTATGACACTGCTCCTGAGATTTATCTTAGCTCTATTTTGGCACTTCGAGGTCCATTCGAAAAATTATGACATGAACCCTGATTCATATAAGTAGTAACAACACGTATAATTTCAAAACTAATGTAAAAGTCGTTGACCATAATAAATATTAAGTGAACTACCTAATCAAGGTGTTATGTCTCACTGCCATTACTTACTCGTGAAATGTATCGTTTTATTGCATTGCTTCTAACCATTTAGCGTTACCGTTACCTAAGCGTTTTATTTTAATGCTTCTAACTAATTACTATTGTCAAGCTTCTAACTCTACACGCCCTAACAACAAGGTCTAATTTCACGAACTCTACACCTTAGTCAAAATACCTATGTGGCTCGGCAATTGGCTCTACATGAGATTTGTTCATCCGTTGTCGTCACCAATTCAGTTGTTTATTAACGTCGCAAGTTTTGAAGGTCATGGGTTTAGTTACCGTGCAATCTTGCGAGATCTTGCATGAGTGCGATATTGATCCGGGAAAATTGGTGCAAGATCTTGTTAATAGGTACCTAACTACCTACCTACCTATCGAGATTGTATTCTCTAGTACGAATATATCTGCTATTATGTTTTAATAGAATACTTCCTTAAAATGTGGTATTATTTCATGTAATATATTATGTAATCCGTATTACGATTTTGTAGATAATTTTAGTAGAAATTCCCAAACAAGGATATACTGAAAATGAGAAGTTTTTGATTCAACATTTGGTCCGGCTCGTTAATTTATTTATAAAAATGTTTTAAACAAATGTGTTGTACCTATAATGTTAAAACGCGCCGCGATATTAAAAGCATTCCTCCATAAGTACTAAAATTATACTCCTCAATAAGTACTAAGGTTATATGAGAGAAAATATTTGTATCACGAAGTGATAATAATTTATGTTCTATTGTGCAAAAATGTCGGAAAATTAGAATAACAAATTAGTAACATACGAGTACAAGCAATGAGAAAGAGATATACTCGTGTATATGAAAAATATTTACATAACTCATCTATAGAGTTTCCGTTCCACACCAACCCCGCATTCAACATGTGGAACACAAAGAGGGTCTTTAGGACAACTTGGCTGAACGAGCTCTTGAACCAGGCCTTTGTTCTTTTGTCATACCGAACTTCACATTTTCATACTTTGTAGGCTCTAATATGAAAAGCGACTCACTGAACCTAAAAAAATAGTTCATAAAGTTTGTGGATGGGTAACATACGAGTACTACATAGTACATACCTTTTTATATCATGTCTTAAACAAAGGTTTTTTTTAAATTTAATTATCGTATTTTTTAATTAAGTATAGTCTCATTTAAATTTTATATAAACTGAATATTGTCCTTTTAGTCCGAACAATATTTTCAATTAAAATCTTTAATAGGTAACAATAATTAACTTCATACCCGTTTCGACCACACCCAGCCAGTAACGAAGCGAGCCCTCGAGGATAGAACTCATTAAAGAAAGTATCGCAATTGGATTCGTGCCAATCATAAACAAAGACTTTAGTTACACTAGTTTAAAAGTAACTTTGTGGTCACTAAAAGGGTTGTCTGTGGACAAATTAATTATCTAGTGCAGTCAAATTTTATAAAACTTTTTTGAATATTTGAATAGAATGATGCTTGTTCGAATTTAATCAACAATGAATGAGGACCTTTATGGTTACCAAGCCGCGTAGCCGCTGTCTGCCATTTGAGGGGTCCTAGGGTTCGATTTCCAGCGAGGTAGAAGTTTAAATGATTTATATAAATTTCTGTTCTTGGTCTGGGTGTTTGTCTGATCTGTCAGGAAAGTGGTCAGTGAGTGTGAAGCGTTATTAATAAATTAATTAACATACCAATAAACTAGGTAAGATGATAATTATACAAATGGCACACTCCCGGTACGTACCTACTTAGAATAGGACTAGACACTCTAGTGGGTTCCAGGAATTAGCGCATTCAAACAAAGAAACAAAAAAAGTTCTCCAGTTTTATTTTATTAGTGTAGATGAGAAGCTTTAACGTTCATTTTACAATATATTGTATG
Organism: Noctuana haematospila; assembly: GCA_018231265.1. Lineage (NCBI taxonomy): Eukaryota > Metazoa > Arthropoda > Insecta > Lepidoptera > Hesperiidae > Noctuana > Noctuana haematospila. The sequence goes on along the minus strand of DWQL01000513.1, from coordinate 9,143 downwards.
TATCAGTCTAAATTAATTTCAATTTAGCCTGTTGTATTCTCGTTTATAATGTTTAAAACCACAACCTACGGTTTGTTTAATTATAGGTTAGTAGCATTTTCACTAATAATCTGTTTAGCGGTATTTAAATCTGTTTTAAACAATAAGATATATATTCAGTATGGTGGTTTTATCAAACGTATTTCAGGTTAATTGGAAGAGGGCCGTGGATAGAGGCCGACACCGTGTGCCGTTAAAATTTGATTGCCCGCATCGATGAATCCATTTATTGAATTTCGATTGTCGCGCAGGTTCACAACGGTGTTAAGGTCGCTGTTAACTGGAAACAATTTGTGCAATCTTTGTTATTATTTTTTTTCTTCTGATTGGAAGGCAGAACGGACTTTTTACTATAAGTAATTTCCTTATACCGTAAACGATGCATTTTATGAATAATTATACCTATTATGGCGTCCGTGGCTACTTCTGTTCTTTTACTTTGCATGTTAGTTACCCACTTACTATAAATAGTGTTATAAAAACGATATTAAATAGACTAATAAAAAGGCTAACATTGTGCATCATAAAATCAATAAATAAAAAAATAAATAATACATTTATAGAGGTTGATAAATTGGTCGTTAAAATATTGCATAAGTTTTCGGCCTTACAATTATGCAAATTCTTGTGTGGTTTAACTGGCACGTATTGAAAGATTGTAAACTCACTTGCCTATATTTACATAGCAGTTAGCGAAAGCGTGATCTATGCAAGGCTTCAGAAATAACCTTCAAAGTAATCAGAATTCACGACAACGTTTTACAATATTTACATGAAACATAACTTTGCATATTACCTATAATGTTATTGAACACATATACCTAAGTACTTATACGTATAGGTATACTTAAGAAACGATTTAATTTGTGAACATAATCTAAATGTCTCTCGTAGAAAATCTAAAGATCTATTCAGCCAAAAAATAAGGTTGAGTTAAAAAAACGAAAGTTTTTAAACTCGAATTATCTATGCACCTTGCTTTTTCAGTAAACAGTGTTGATAGCGACGTTGGCCCAGATTTGAAAATAGATAACTATTAGTGGAAACACGGTATTTAAAAAATAGTTTTATGTTCAAAACGAGATGGCATCTTTTATTTTAGATTTTTGCTCAAGAGCAAAAAGTGTAACACTCTAGCCATTCATCATTATAAAATGATTTAACTATTCAAAAGCATTAGATTTTAGTAAGTTTTAATGTAAAATGAAGCTACTCTTTGTTGAATTAATTTAAAAACTTAATTATACTTAGTACAGATTTATTTTTGATCATAATAACGTAGGTAATGTTAAAATTTCATTACTGGCAAAGTTGTTCATATTATAAGAAGCGTGCAAAAAAGCTTAAAACTTGTCACTTTATCTTTATTTGAGGGTTACCTACGGGTTTCCAGTGGTTTTGACCTTTGTCAGTCAACAGTAATATGGACATTATTGGAAGGTTTTCCTTTAACCTTCATATTCGTCACTGACCTTTCAATCAAAGACGCCCGTAATTAGTTCTTAAATAAGCAGAGAGAATGATTTTTATAAAAATTTAACCTTTAATATTTAACCTTTAAGCTATATACATAATAATAAATTCAATCTTAAAAGGCCAATAATTCACTTAGAACACAAATAACTCAAATTTACCTGAATATCACTTTTCCCTAACATTTGTGTTATAATAATTCTATCAACTCCGTAGACTTGGCATACTTTCAAGATTTTTGTCTGATTTTATTATTTGCATATTGCCCTACCTTGACAAATATCAGTAGCTCTGTGTGCTACATTTTAGAGAAAATGTTATCAAATTATCTACTTATTCCTTTAAGATGACGCCGTTCTGATAAGCAAAGTAAGATACCGCAGTGATATAACACGTCGCTTAGAACCTATGAGCTGGCTGACGCTAAGCTGTTTGTTACGGCGAGATAAGTGATGAGATTGTTTAAAAAACTGATTGACTAGGATTTTCAGTTATCGCCTATATCAAAAAAGTTAAATAGTGCTTAAACAGAAATAGATTAAATTGTTTAAAGACAATTAATTTTTTATTCCATTAATAAAGAGAATAATTTACACGAGAATTACTTAGGAAATAGTAATCATTATAAATTACTAATCCGGATAGGTTATAAAGGTACTTTTTGCATTACGAAAGTAGGTACATGTACGAAAATTAATAAGGATTATTATATATATTTTTAATATAAGGTAGATATAAAGCATCTCACGTTATAAAGACAAAATAACAGAGATTTGTTCAGATAATAGTAAAGGTCATTGACGTACTTTCACCAGACATAGGTATATGTACAATATTAGTTTCTATGCGAAAGAATTTTGTCAAGTCAGCGGGGAGCTTATAAGGCTTATTATTATTTTTTGTTTCGTACGTCTAGGGGACTTGTTTGATTGAAAAACTTGTACAGTTTCTTGATTTCTTAGAAAAATGGTTATCTTCTTTATAATTGTAATATCATGCGAGAAGACTGAAGCTTCTCGGGTAGGTGCCTAATGATGCGTGAATGATTGGAAAATGCCAGATCAACTGTGTTTGATCCATATAACCGTTCACTGTTACGTCGGCCTCTGGGTGAGGCTCGTTAGACTATTTACAAATATCTATTAGGAAATAATTCACTGCGTACTTTTTTGTGATAGGTACGTACAAAAATCGTCGTGCACTATATTGAAATTTTCTTTCGTAATTTCATCATGAAGGGTTCTGCGGGTGACATGCCGAAATACTACGTGCCATTTATCCAATTGCATGATCGGGGAGATTACAAAAAGTAATTAACATACCTACATATTTTGTCGATTTATAAACTACATACCTATTAGGTACCAGTTCGTGCAGTTTTTTATGCAAGTGGATGAGTTTTTTATATTTTCTTTAGGAGTCTCAATAATTACAAATAACTATAGCTTAACGTATAGCTTATCAGGAAATGGAAACAATGGAGTATAATAATATATTAATTGAAGGCATGTCTAATTACATATTAAACTGTAGTGATCTTACAGATTTGCTTATTTATTGCAATTTATAGTTACTTTTTAAAGAGAACAACCTGTTCTAGAAATCAATAGTTACATTTGCATGCAAAAAAAGACGTTCCTTTATCGATATTTTTGTTTCTACCCTTACATTTTGTTTTACAGTTTTACACGTCATAGCTAATGACTTAACAAATTTTTTGTAATAATCCGTGGAAATTAATCGTATTAATTCCATTTTACTACTTTTTAGTGGTAAGATACTTATTTATGTTTCAGTATTAAGTCGAAAGGAAAACCTACATAAGTGTTGACCGAGGAAAGTACCTACCCATACAAAAGATTAACATCGCCCATGGTGCACATGTAAATGTAACTTTATGTGATGCAACGTGGACGTTACATAGCCTGACTTGGTTCACTTTCACATTTTATATGCCAACTAACTACGTCTAATTACAATTTGCTCAGGTTATGTGCAATTCATGTCTCCAATTCGTTATGTAATTTTAGTAGGTGACCTTTATGATTGAGTTAAATGTGCATCTCTTTCTATATTCTAGAATCTAGACAATCACACACTGGCTCTACTTAGGCTTTGTATTAATCGATTAATAGGTTCAATCCCATTTTTAACTAGTTTTTATTGCGTACCGTTTGAATGAAATATTGTTTGAATGGCAACAAATAACACTGCAATTTATGATGCACGCTAAGATCATATTGACGTCACTATAATTATGCTAAAATTATTTGTTGTTATATATGAGGGGACTGTTGGGTTCAAAATTAGTTAAGCATTTGAGAGTTCAAAATTCAGTGTTACTATTTTGGAAACAAGGTTTATTTTGGAGTGTAATGTCTTGCAGTGCGGTGCTTGTATAGCATGGTTCCTGTCGCATTGTTTTCCGACAAAATCCGGCACAGATTATGACCGAAGATAATAAAAGCCATCTGTGTCGTATTCAATAAATATTAATTACTATACGGTTATTAATTACATATTTTTAATAAATAATATTTTATGACATAATGAGATTGGTCAGATTGGAGTAGTTTTACTTATGAAGTGCCTCCTATTTCATTTGATTCGGTTTTCATCAATTTATAAAATCTTGTTATAACTATTTTAATTAATATGCTTTACGCCTCGACCCATATTTTTGTCATGCGACGTAATTAACCACGCTTCCAGTCGTATCGCTAGTTTTTTATATACTTACCTGTTAATTAAAAGCTTAATCATCAACTTAATTTGAACTAATTAAGTAAATTTGTGTAGCTTAAAGCTTTATTATCGTTTTTCTTCCAGCAAGTAAAGATTATGGAAAAGGATTTGTACTACGAATACCTACCATGCATGCAAAGGAAATTACAAAGAAACCACACAGACTAACAATATGTCATTGTGACCACATTGTGGCAGACAAATTAATGTGACATAAAAATTAGATGGAACTTTTTACATCACGTTCACGTTTCCGCCGTAAACAAGGTAGATTATCTTCCGTGACCTTGTTCAGATGCTCTTGATCTACCTACACAATGACATAAGTGAGGAGGAAATTCAGATACTCATAACGTCCATTACATACAAATGGTGTTTTTGAAAAATACATAAATGCCTTTTTTCTACCGAGCTGTACGTAGCTCCAAGACGGGAAAACCCTCTTTTGTTTTTAATGCTTAGTAAAAATAAATAACTGCACACCGCAGCGTGATTAAATAAATACCAAGAATAGCGGAAGTAATTAAAAAATAAATTCAAGCCCAAGCTCACTTTCTTGACCATCTGTATTCTATGTTTATTTCAAAGGGACGCAATTGCAGTTAGTAAAGACTGTTACATGTTTAGGTTAACTTAAATACGAGTAAGGAATTGTCTTCTATTAGGACGCCAAACACGTAGATACACGACTTTATAAAGAGATAAAGTTTCCAAAGAGTAATAGAGAAAGTGAATGAGCATTCTTCAGCCTTGATACAGTTTTCAGACAAGTTACGCAATTTGTGAACTTCAAGACGACTAAAAACACGTTCGTAAGTAATAATTATGTTCGCGGCGCCGCACCGTGATAATTATACGGTGTAATTTACACGATTTTAAACCTTAGGTGTCGCAGGACATCATACCGAACCGAAGGTCACACAGTTTAATATTTTAAGATATGAACCTACCTACTGAATATACATTTATTTTAAACTAATCAAGTTTTAAAAGTAATGAAATCGTTAGCCGTACGCTACATTCTGCAATGGATTAAAAATCGAATACAATAAATAGGTAAGTAAGTAATAGTAAATTTACTTATTTGTACCGCATTTGCTGTATATAATTTAATATAATCAAATATTTTTCTGATTGATTTTCACGCATGTTTAATAGCACGACGAGAATAAGTGCTTCATCATTAAATACATTCAATAGAAAAATAACACGATCTCAAGTCTATGTGTATGTTTTGCCTTTCAAGCACAGTCTACAAACATACTATTCAATTTTATTCTATTTTATGCTAGGTCAGACAATCTTCGACAGGTATGTTCCCAATTAAATTTGGCTACGAATAAAAAGACACCGCGATTAGAAATCGATATTAAATTGGCTTTGATTCGCTTTCGTTGAACCTTAATATTGTTCGCGTATGAATGGAATGAAAGTTTGGGCTAGATCTGCCTTAGTATTGACATAGTAGTTTATTTCGATGTGTGCAGGGTTATCTGACGAGATAAAATGTATATCTTTGAAATATTAAAAATATATTTACCAACGAGAGGTAAATATTCTGTATTATAATTAATTGTATTGTGAACAACTTACGTGTGGTGAGTGAGACTACATTGTACTAGGGTTCTAAAACTTAATCTAGTTCTATTGTGATCGTGTGGTATTGATTTACCACATTTTCTGTTAGGGTAACGTAAATAAGAACAATCTAATGTTGCTGGAACAAAAGAGCTTCCATTAAGGTTCATTTACACCGCCATTGTTTACAATTTACACGCGAAAATAATCTATTACGTACCGAAAAATGTATAGATTTACTAAGTTCATGAACTATATAATATTATGTACCTAATTGATGGAGCGTGAACGGAATATATAAGTATTAATAGAGTTGACTTTACAGAAGCAAGCTCTACCTAAACTCTAAAAAGTAAGACATAATGAATCTTAGTGAGTATACTGAAGATACTTGATATAGGAAAAATATTTGTCACGACTGTCGGTATTCAGAATATTTATGGGTTCACATTATTATGTAGTGCCTACTAATTTTGTCGTTAAAAGATAACGTGCATTACTTAAAACTTACTTTCAGATAATGTAACAATAATGTGAACGTGAATGTGAATGAATAACAATGAGCGACGATCACGCTGAAATCAACTTATTGTGTTATTCACTATCATACAAGCGACATAACAGCGATTGATGCATTGTTTTATGATAAAAAAAATACACTTTTTGTTATGTATATATCAATTAAGATACATCGCAACATTTGACTTTTATGCTTACCTAAGTTAGAAAAAAAACGAACGTTTAAATTAATTAATTCTAACCGTAACTTGTTAAAGCTTTTTAATTACCTTCAACATCTTGATGTTTTATCACTGAATACAAGCACTGAACAGTTCCACTTAAATATTTGAAATTTATTAAATTACGGTCACTGTATGTCACACGCGCTAAGTACTGTAACGGTAGGAGTGGTGTCGCCGGTTGTTATGCGGGAGGCTGTCGCGCGGCGGCGTTGTGTCTGACAGGTTGCGCGGAGTTGCGCGGGCGCATACATCACGTGCACAGTGGCGCTGCCGTGCCGGCCCGCTGTGGCCGCGATCAGAACTAACGGCTCTGTCATGCTTCACCGGTTATCACTCATGAATGATAGTCTGATGAAATGTAGGTATCTATATCGATTGTAATAAAAATTGCAGTTACTTGCTTATTGGTTAGGTACATTCAATTTATCGTTTTTATGACATGACGGTTATTTGGTTATTTTGATTGGCTGACAGATAGTTTAAAAGGTCGCAAACTCTACCTTAATCGTATTTTATACAAAAAATGTAGAGTTCTGGTGATTTTGCTGGCGAAATTTAGATTAGTATGTCAATATAAAAACGTCAAACGGAAACTCTATAAAGCTCTATTTATTGATGAGTTATTATTGCCTATTTTATTATTTGCTATGAGTGGTACATTGATCTAAAAGTCGAAGTTCCTACATATTTACAGCACATGGTTCAATAAGGAAAGGCAAACAACCCTTATAAAGTGAAAAGGAGATAATAAAGTTAATATAAGCACAGCTGTTTTCCTACAGCTTCATCAAACGTATTTGCCTGATCCCTTTCTATTTATTTACTTCAACTTCAGAGGATTAAGTTTGTATTTACTTACTTTACCTATTTAGATTGAAGTGCATAATAGCGTTGACTAAGCCCCAACGACTTTGTTTTGTAACAAAGTGTTGAAAACTCTTGTAAAACTCCCTCATCTCATTTCATTCTTTGTCTTGGCCACTTACATTTCAAACAAAAAATTCAGTTATTCCTTTTTTCGCGTTTTTTTTTATTTTCTGAATCACCATCTACTGAACCTTCACACTTTATGGGAACAATTTTATTATTTTTCTAATCAGAATATGTAGCAGAGGTACCTTTAATAAATAGCTTTACTAACTCATGATTTTGTTATGGTAATTCTGTTACAATTAATAGTATACCTACTTAGTATACCTACATATAGCTGGTGGAGATATTAAGTGTCACGTTTTCGCTCTGTCCATCAAGATGATCACGCTATGTAATATTGCATTCATACTTCACAAACCCACGAAGTTGTTTCAGTTTTTATACAATAGACACATGAAAACAAATAGTCTGGCTGTTATGCAGACTTAAAAGGAAAAGAAAACATAATTAGATAAATGCATCATTCTGTGTTATATAACGAATGTGAACGTTGACAAATATGCTTTTCACATCGGTATCGCAGTCACGAAATGTTCTCACTAAGTTGTTTGTTAGTATGATTTGTTAACGGACTATGAAAATACCGGCTGAGTTATGGTGACTGTGAATTGCATTAACTATAACAAAAACATACTTATTTGTTTTGTTCAGAAGTTGGGCGAATAAAGCTTAAATGTAGTTTTTACCATTACTTATATTAGGTGTATCTGTATGTGTGGCACTTTAATCCGTCATATTAAAGGTCTTGCTTGTTTGGGCAAACTTGTTTGAGTTACCGATTATACTTTTCAGCCACTAGGGGGCCCGAGTCTGCTATTTTACTATCATCTGAATAGTATCGTAATAGTCTAGAGTTGGAATGGCGATTAAACAATTATTTACTCAAATTTTTAGAGAACAGTATTTATCTACAATATTACCGAATTCTACCATGATATAATCACATCGTCAGTAAACTGGAGATGGCAGTTTTCAACTTGCTTGTGTTCCTATAAAAGAAATTAGGTCATAATTTACGAAAATGTTGAAATGTATGCAGACATTTTCAGTGAGAAAATGTTGCCCTCGCAAAATTTGGCTAGTCCAATGGACTGTTGAAGCTTGCAGCTATAATATTCAACCGAAGGTACAGAAATGTACCGATGCTAAATATTTTTCTCATAAACTTAACAAATTTGAAAACTCCAGTAGGTAATACTTTTAAATACAGATGCAATATTCAAAGGGAAATGTGTACTACGATGTCTACGATATGTGAAAAGTTTAAAAAATTTATATGTGAAGAAGCTTTGAATTCCAGTCAGGTGTATAAAGAACCCCACACCCGTTGCGCCCCGGTCACATCCGGGTGATTGCTCTTATAAAATACGTGCGAAATTCTGAAACCAGGGTGTTTCGAGTTTTTGCAGCGCCGTCCTGTTTGGGAATTAAACTTCGAGTGATTGAGTAAAATATTTTAATATCAGAATCAATTGATTGTGGAACATATTCAGGTATATTACAGACGTTAAATAAAAAGTGATTTGGCATGAATCCACATTCCTGCCACAGATGGGCGTACAATAAATTAAAATTATACTAAGTATAAACATGACATCCACCTACTACTCAATTCTATTTAGTGATACCCGA
>DWQL01000512.1:0-14815 GCA_018231265.1 Noctuana haematospila | reverse complement strand
CCCCAACTCATAATTAATTTATGGCGGTACCTCACTTGGTAAAAATTGGAAACTTTTCTAATAGCGAGGCAGATGAGACCCGCAGAAGGGTTAATTAAAACGAATGAACGGTCATCCGCGAACAGAATGTCGAAGTTTAGCGGATCACCAATTCCAATGCTTTAATATTATTACAAACTCCGCTTCGCGTTTCTTTAATTAAAATTAACGACGCAAAACTCTGACAGTCAAACGAATTATTAGTACAGAAGCAAACTTTTAATTAGTTCGCGGCCTTCCAGCGATACTTTTATGCATTTACTTTCAAAGATGAATTAATTTTGTATTCTTTCACACGGATAACTTTTTATATGTTACGAATGTTACACGTCACACAACAACCAAAGGAAGGTTAGTCGCTTATATTCCTTTTTCATTCCACGCGATCGGACCTGTTTTAAAAGAAATATTTATAATAAAACATAATGCTATCAAGCTTATTATAATTTTGTTACAGATTCTTTTGTGCTGTATTAAATATAAATCATAATAAGATTTCGGGCAACATTTATGACGTGATGAACGTATCTTCTTAAAATTATAAATTTCACGCTAACGTCTAAAGCTATGACAAAATTTGACATGAAGTAGCCTATTCTGGGCCCGAATGGGATTAGTCGTATCACACGTATCAAATTAAATTACACCCGGCTCTGACCAACCATAGTCATCGAAATTGTGAAACGGTTATAATAACCACGATATAATCAAATAAATAGAACGAACTCACACGTCATGTTCTCTTCATACATTTTTTCATTAAATAATGAAATACAAAATAAGCAAGAGAATGCTGCTTATGAAATGAGAACTTATGAAATGAGAACGTATAGGTACATAAGGTTTTTAAACAATTAAACTTTTTGTTTCTAAAATTATATTTCTGGCAAAATTTGTCACAAAATTAAGAAAGTATTTAATTATAAAACTGTCAATATTCTTGAAACGAAACAAGTGCTGGAGTCCATATTCACACCTCATGAAGCCCCGGGGAGTGTGAAACCGGTCGATGGTCGAGGTGGGCTTGAGCTGCTTTTTAATTTGAGCACTCCTTGCCTCGGCGCCTACGCGCACCGACGTAAACAAATCGTAAGATGAGATCAATGAATATTAAGCAACCTTCCAAACAATTTCCAGCGCCATCCTCCAAATAAAATAAATAATAAAGCAAATAAAACCTGAAAGAAACGGCTGATTGCTTCATAAATTGTCAAACCCTTGCCGTGTACGGACTACGGGCGGATTTGCCAGGCGTTTTCGAAAAACGATATTAATACGGCGCGGCGTCGGGCGGGGCGTTAATAAATAAAAAGGCGTTTTTAATTATTTTCATGGTGTATAAATTATTATAATTTTGACAAAACGTTAATTGTAGCATTATAGCAATTAATGTCTTGATATGACAATTATGGTTTATTCGCCCGACCAATATTTTTAATAGGTTTTTATTTTAGATAGGTATTTTATTTAATCCTGGACAAAAATAGACATGGAAAAAACAAACTGGGAACGATTAATTTACTATTGAAAACTGTTTTACTAGAATTAGAGTATTCTTATTATGTATCTCTATAGATACTAACTAAATAAGGTAGTCTATACTACCTTATTTAGTTTTAAGCGTATATTTGTATTGCAGTTATTTACTAGTCCGCATCCAAAGGTCACAGTGCTCCTTGTCTGGGAATTCCAGATAAAAAGACATCTACGACTTACATGTCCATATATGTTACTCCTCGCAATTATCTGTCGACTTGTTTAATGAAACAATCATGTATGTAGTCGTCATCATTATTATGAACCTAACAGACACATTAAGCAGAGAATTAAGAGCAGTGCCCTAAGCGAGGTGTATGTTTTGGCTATTTATAAGGAACCTTGCCATTATTACATAAGTAATATGTGTTGAGAAAGTCGATATTAGCTCGATTACAATCGTAAACGCACTCAAATTGATGACGTTCTCCACTCAAACACCAGTGGTCCCGATACATGTTTGAGTGAACAAAGTACCGTTAACAGAACGTACATCGAACTTGACAAATTGCTTACGCTCCTAATATCCAGACACCTCGACATCTGAGGAGATGGAAGCCGGTATCACATCTTGCATCTATGCTGTGTTTAGATTCCGAGATAACTTGATCAAGTTGATGTGAGAAACGTGGTGCGCTCGCCTCGCCGCCGCTAGTGTTGTTAGCTAGTAGCGGGCATATCGGGACTAGCTTTTACTTTAATCATTTTACAACACGTACATAAACAGTATGGTGAAATTGAATTATTTATTAAATTCAACACGAACAAATCATAGTTTTATCGAACGCGATATTTCCACGATTTCTATAACAACGTATCAACGATTCGATTGCAAACGTATGAGTTACGCAGTGCGTTATGGAAGTGCTACCTACTTGAGATTAATTTATTTTTAACGAGCTCGTTCAGGTGCAAGCCCTATATGGAAGAAACTAGTTCAACATTCTAAGTATATACCTACTATCAAATATAGCATAGACCTCGATCGCCTTGTCTGTCGCACATCAATATGGGAAGCATAATCAATATGTTAATATCAGAGATAAGAAATTTAGATTCCTACACATAAAACATACAGACGCCGACGTGGAACAAGAGTAGCCAGCATTCTTGGGAGATACGATCATAAATAAGGTTGTGTGCCGTTCAAACGGGGACCGTCTGGTGAGTTTTTATCATCTTTAAGGTTCTATTATGCAAATAAAACTATTTAAAATCCAATTTTATTTTAAGTATACAATTGTCAGAATACTTTAATAGTAAAACTATTCAGTACACAAATCATAGGCAATAATCATCGAAAAAGTTTTATATAGACGGGTATGATTATTTTAATAAAATCAGTTATTAAAGAGCATTTCCAGTTACCCGTACCACTTCTGGATGCATCAAGGATAATTTCTGTAGAATATTAATAATTAAAATCTCAACAACGCCGTAAAATCGTGATTGACTTCAAGTGAAAACTCGTTACGGCGATCGTAAAAGTCGACAATAATTAGGCGGGCACAACCGCGAGCACCGATATGAGCTGATTACGAAAGAAATACAGTCGTAGCGAGTTGATTTATTGCGAGGTGCCCTGGGTTTCATCGCCTTCCTCCACGAATAACTACGACGAACGCATGGACACGAACTTAATGTAGACTTAATGAAAAGAAACTCTCAACATTCGTCTTCCGCTCGTTTGACAGTTGAAACGTTCACATTGTTAAGTACAAATAGGTACCTATTATGTTAACTAGAGGTCGCCCATGAGTCAAAATTCGCTGTTATTCATTCAATGTTACAAAAAGTATAAGAATATAAATTGTTATTTATAAAACAAACCACGAGAAGTCGACTCCAGTGTATATTTCAAAAAGTGACTATTTCAAGACGTGTGAAAAGTGACCAATGGTGATAGTTCCGATTGTTGCCACGCACCAAAAAAAATCCTATGAAATGACATTGAAAATGACTGATTTACAAAAATTCAGTGACCTGTAGCGCCATCTGTTAGCGATTGGTAGAACCAATCAGAGTTTTATTCAATTTAAAATGTGTGTAACAATTTTTGTACATACATACATTGTATCTCTCTGCACTGTTTCTCCACATAAATTCATCGTTGCATAAGATAAAAAAAAAAATCCTATGTTTTCGCTTCCCGTTTTGATATACCTACCTATAAAAGGTTTTAAACACGATTTTAACTGCAGAGAAGGAGAATGTGTTTATGACACTACGACGATCGTGATTTAAATTAACCGGATAATTGGACACAATCATCGGCTATTAGTAATTAACTCTGACCACCGCAGCACCCGGCGTCCACTCGCCACCTGCATATTCGAGCCACAAATTATCATTAATTACTTTAACACGAAATATGAATATACGAATATGGTTATAAATATCTTATAATAGGAAAATGTTAATATTTTATACTTAGCATTCAACACAATATCATAGATCTCTTGCTTTTCTTCATAATTAAGTTTTTATGCTTAGCTATTATACAAACAGAGTAAAAATTTAATTCTCAAACAATGCGAATTCTCGAATAATAATGCGAGCGTACCTACACGTAAGGTTGCGGTTCAAATTAGAATGCGATAAATCCGAGCTGGAAGCGGTTTCAAAGCTTTAATATGATAAACGATTCGTTCAAGTGCACAATTACGATCGGTTGTAATACGAGCGAAGGCTTTCAACCAGCGAAGCCATAAAATCTAGAACCATTAACAGTTAACAATTTAGCACACATGTTAACACGTTTCCACTGATAGATTAAGTTAGGTACTTCAAACTGATGCTTTCAATACAAATAAATATGAACTTGCGTTTGAATTTTCCCTTGCTTAATAGACTAGACACTGATTGTGTTTAAAAAGGTTTGCTTAAAGTAGGAAGGCCTTAGTAGAACTTAAAATTTTGATGATTGGTGAGTGTACCAGCGACAAAATTAAAGTAGTTTGACTTACAATAAGTCTCTAACTAGAAGTCCAGATTGAATGTTATTTGGAATACCTTAGTTACCTATATATCTTGGTCACTGAAAATTCAGGATTCGACAAGCCTTAATTACAATTTGGTTTTTGTACTTAAAAGAACCAACGCACGAACCAAATTCAGAATCATTCGCTATTTTTAGAACACGAATAAAAAAATGCTTAATTTCTTCAATCGCATTTACAGCTTGATATAAGTTTGTGAACTCTTCCAAAAGTAATTTTTTTTAACTAACTTTCTCTATCTGCAGTACTTTCAAATGCAAAGTGCCGGAAGTGATAGAATGAACAGTAGCTTTATAACTTTCATTTCGTCAAAATAAAAAATAAGTTTTTATAGTAGTAACCTCAAAAAGATCTCAGTACACTTTGGACACTACTCTATTATGAATCTAGCTATCGCCTACTATCGCCTGTACTATACTATCGCCTGCGTACAACCTTATAATCGAGATAATGATAGTCTTCTTAAATTTGAGCACACAAACCATACTTGACGTCTGAAGAGCCAGATCTAGATCATTTAATTTTAAGCAACTGTCGTGTATATCTGCTAGTCATTGGGGCACGCGCGACCATGAGTTCAAGCGTATTCCCCTCAATTATTCATTTATGGCTCGTCTAACACTCAATCAATACGTTTGAAATACAACATCCACACTATCAGTAATCTTGGCGGTGCTTCACGTTGCGATTTGGACGTATTCCTACCACGTACCTACATACGTCTAAGTTATGGAATGATCTTCCAGCAGAAGATCGTCTGGCGACTCCCCATGTTCATAGGCAGCATCAGCATTATCATCAGGTGGCCCGCCTGCTTGTTTGCTGGGCGTAACTTAAAATTTTAATATGCATACATAAATAATATATTAGCTAATGATAGTTATTTTTTTTTCAAACTATATAAATAGGATTTATATTTTAATACTGATCTAAAACACAAATAAAATACTCAAAATTACAGTATCTCCAATCTGCAACTGCGCAAAAAAATATTGTTTATAAGTAGTAAATCATTCAAAAATTTTTTATATTTTTAATCCCGTTAACGGTGAGATTTATAATGGGCGGAACCACATTTAGGCTCTGACAGGCTTGATATGTTATTTAATGCGTAAAAGGTTACGATGTCATGATCATTACACATGACTAACTCAAATCGAAATATCGCATCGTCAGCTATCGAGGTGCTAACGTGTCCGCTCACACATTAATATCTCAATATATTAGTAACGACCTAAGGCATTTACGCAGCCCATATATTAAGCATATTTCCGAATTATAAATCCTGAACAGATTGGCCATGGCAGAGCGTAAATCAAGCAATCACAAAATAAAAAGATGTAAAATATTATGCGTATAAATGTGTCTTACGATCTTAATTTGTCGGCTTACGTTTTTATGGCTACTGAAGAAGGGCGAGAGGACCAGTTTAAGTGGTCAGACATTAAATAACTACATACGTCGACCTACGTAGAAATTTTTAACTATTAACTTTCTACAAAAGTATTGAAAGTTTTTATTCTAGCTATATAATTTTCATTCAGAGCTGGACCGGATTTTCGGAAATACCTACGCTATACATAGAGCAGCTTGGAATATTTAAAGGAAGGCCTATTTGCGATAACATCACTCTACCGTTATTCCCGCAGTCGTGACCATCTTCGTCCGTCCAGTCCTCGATTCCTACTCCACTACTAACTTACGTACTAATCTACGTCATCATTGAATAGCTGCAACATAATAAATAAGGACAGAGGCCCTTCCTTTGTTGATTTCCGTACAAAGTTAAGAAAACTAAAACAGACTTACCTAATGCTTAAAGTATTCCCTGCCGTAAGCATTTGTTGTTGATAACTTTTAAAAATTGATTACATAAGCAAAAGAGTGAAAACCTAATCAACATAAAGTTCAAGGAAGTTTTAATTTTCGACAAATTCCTCATTATCCAAGATGGCAGCTAGTTACGAAACTTAGAACCCGCCCGAGGCTAATAGGAGCGTCATTAATTATGCAACAATTACAAATGGAGCACTACTTGTTACAAACCTATATACAATACAAGTATTTTCATTGAACGTGTATGTATAGGTACTTATATAATCTGAGCAAATGATCAATAACGAGGCGGCGCAATAAATCGACGAAACACTTACCTATTGGAGGCGATGCCGGTATGGATAATAACAACTAATACAGCACTAGGCACTGTAACTAAACAACCGCGCGTAAAGATAGGTGTTCTGAGGCTTCAGAAGCCAGGTTAATCGAGTCAGCGGTATCGGGATTATGTCATTAAAACTTCATCAAACGCTCATCCGCTCAAGTAACTGGACTTTGAAGTCAACGCACATTATAAATTGTAATCTTGAAGTACCTCGGAACGGTTGTACGAATAATAAATTTTGTGATATAAATAAGATATAAAAACACGTATAATTATAAACACAATATACGAATAATTTAGTCTTAATGGCAAAAAAAATGTATCAATAACAAGCACACATATCATTTAGAACTTGCATAATAAGAATGTTATTTTTAAGGGGAATTTCGAATCCCTTAAACATTGAATCCTAAAAGGCTTCTGAACGTTTTGCCGTACTTTTTTCCATTACAGCTCGAATTCCAAAAATTGAGGGACAAATTGTGAATTAAAATACCATCCGTGGAATGTCAGCATTGAACTCGTAAGCGGTTACATTTTGGCGTAGACTTTTTGCTTTACTTTACAAAAGTAACGAACAACTGGTTCGTTCGTATGAATGTCTTCTTGAATTTCTCATTAGTGTAGCTTGGTGGAGTATGATCCAGGCCTACCCGCGTAAATGAATAACAGTTTTATATAATTTAATGTTACCACATCTTGAAACCCTAGCAAAAATAAGATTTTGAAAATGTTCTTATGAAACGGTTTTTTTTTTTAAAGGAGATCATATCGACTGTTCCCGCTCTCATATTAACATCTGAATTATTGATCGCGCGTGCAAATTTATTGCCGGACTGCTCAGGAGATAATTTCACAAAGTAAAATAAATACGACAAGGCGAGCAAGGCCATAATTAAGAGTTAAAGTTCTGCTCTTCCCAAAATTGTCGCGAGGAGCCGGAGGACAGCAGTGATTTATAACTCGCCAGTAATATTTCCAGTTAAATTGAAAATGTTAGTAAGAGCTCACCGAAGATTAATCGATAAGTGATCAGCGCAAATTCACCTCCATAAATTATAACGAACCACTGGTCTGCCGCGCATATGTTATCGTGTGAGCACAGCGAGCTGAGCCATCGGTTCTTTGCTTTCGTGCTGAAGTTTGTTTTTATGCACAACTATTTCAGTAGCAAACGCAGGTTAAAAAAGTGTAACTGTGCTACAAGGAGGTCGAAGCCAAAGCGATGCGCTCGACAAGTTTACGACGCAAAAAGCGCGTAGTGTGGTGGCGGCGAGCGAAACGGGGTGCAGTTTTTGTTGAGGCCCCGTCAAAGCTCGGTGTCGCGCGGCGCGTCGACCACTCAACTGTGGCTGCCTCTAATTGGACGTCTACCTGTTGCGTCGCCTTACTGCTTTTTTCAGGTCCCCGGCGAATACACTCTGTGATGAGCACTCTACGTGAACAGTTTCGTAATATCCCAGTTATCTTCCTCAGTTCTTTTAGCTTTTGAAAAAATATCTCTGTTCAATGTTTTGTAATCGAAAGCTAGGGTTTAACAAGCTGAATTATTTTAAATTATTAACACTTTGCATTAATTATACGATTATAGGATTACGATATCCCTTGTCAAGTAGAGGCAGCCAAGAAAATACTTCTTCTTGGCAGTAACGCATGATTTTAGGGTAAGCAAAATAGAAACAATAAAAGCTAACATTATTACAATTAAATTTACCTACAAAAAGTTAAATTAATTTCATCGCCAGGAACCTTTTTTGCGTTACCATACCACACAGTTAGCTTTATAGTATGGAGCCAGAAAACATTGTAACAGAGGAATCGAGACGTACGTTTGGCTTTGTTGAGAAATATTGAACTGTATAAAAGGCACGGCGGCGTTACCGTTTTCTCCCATGATGATCAGTTATTTTCGTGCGTCTTTCAGTCGTCAGTGAGCATTGAAGCGTTACGAGAGCGCGATCAAGTGCGCGACGCTCCGACGCGTACGGCGATTCTCCACGCGCGCCTCTGCCGTGCGACCGACCGACCGCCGGAAACACAGTGACAACACAACAAAAACTCACATTTCATTCATCTTTTTTTCCCACCGCCACTTGACCGTACGAACAGGTTCTCAATATCTATTACGAGGCTCATTGGGTTAGAGTAATTTCATAACGTAACTGACGACGTTCGTGCCACCGAAGAAGAACAGCAGACTCTGAAGAAGCTTGAAATTGATTTCTAAATGCACTTAAGCGAAGTTAATTCTATAGAAGCCAAGCTGAGAGCACATTTAGATGCATTTGTACGTATATATTACTTACTTCTTCTTGTAATAGAAATTTGGAAAACATTAAAAGGTACTAAACGCTTATTCGTAATGAAAAAAAACCTCAATGTTGTTTAAGTTTCAAAACTCAACAGAATGCAAAAAATTACATTGAGTTGTAAACACGACTAAAGTACCAGGTGAGCATGATGTATGCACTTGGTAGATATGCGATCTCAGAGCTCTCGTTGGAAAGTAGACCGACTTATCGCTTCAAAACCGTTTTGTATCTGAAATTCTAAAATACGCCGCTAGCGGATAAATTTCCACGGAAAGCGTACGTTGCAACGTCAGGATAAAGGAAATACGTCAACCAGAGGCCAAGGAAAAACCACAAAATCTGTACAATATTACATTCCTTTACATCCAATATGCAATATGTATTTAGATTCTAGTAGATATTAGACTTTATTGTAATATTTACAAATAATTAAACAATTGTAAATAATTTCTAATCAATTGAATAGCGTAATATTAATTACTTCACGCACTATTGTGCAGAACTATCGTAATTGAAAATTTTCACAAAGTAATTAAGCTCTTTTTTTAATTTATAAACAATTTATGTTTGAACTCTGTTGAACTACTCGTATAGATACAGCTAATTTCGTTAACAAATACATTTGTATGTGTCCATTTTTGAGCACTTTTTTATGAAATGCTTACAAGTCAATAAATCTGTGCCAAGAATTCCGAAACTTTTATTACTGAATTTTCTCTCTCGCAATGTGAATAAGCCAAAGCCGATGATAAACCGCTTCATGGCTCTATTAATTGATAACAGTAGGAACAGCTAGAGGCTGACACGCAAGCTCGTCGCCACATGTGCTCTAGCACCTTCAATATACGCCCTCCCTTATTCGGTTTGACGATAAGCTCCGGGTGGCCGCACGATCGCCCCCGCAGCTGTGGCCACCAACCATTGTTTTGACGTGCCGTTTGATTTGTGTGCGAGCGCCGCTATCGATCTCTTCGCGTCAATTTATAGCCCTTCCTAGACGATTCGCGCACTACCCACAAATTAGAGAGAACGGTCGACCCACTTGTTTAACCAACACAATTAGATCTATGGAGCCCCTCGCCAGATTCCTATTGCTGCATTGTGTTTAGCGCTAGCGTGCTTTTAAAAAAATTAAGTAGAGCTTATATCTAACCCTCGAAGTTCTAAATTATGTTATTGATATTAGGTACGTAAATGACTGTACATTTAATTATCCAAGTGCCTTTCAAGAACTAAATTATTGTAACTGGAAGTCAAAATGACTCTGAGTCATAACTCGACCTAGTTTTACAATCATGATATATTTAACAATAGCTCATTTCTGAAAAGACATAAATAAATCCTATTTTATAGATCTTGTTAACTTAGAGACTTTAAACGTTTTTAAACAACAAAATATTAAATTCGTATACTTAAGTAAATTTTACTTTAAATTCAACTTAACAAAAGTTACTATATACCAAATAGACACAAACACAGACATGTAGTAAACATTTAACTGAAATACGGCTATTATTGTACGAGTAGTAATATTGCAATTCCAGTAGGTACATTGCAATATTACAGCATGTAATAATTAAGAACGACAAATAAACTGCATAATGCAATTTCCAGATTGAAAAATTGAGTCATCGGCGAATAAATCTTGAGTAATCAGCTTGAACACGTAATGTTAAGAGAGTCCCATAAAGGTAGAGTCATAAAGTCGGCAGTAAATCCGTAATTAATGTACGTACTCACCTAGTCATTATACGTGTTTCTGCAGTGTTGGCGATGCGAAAAACTGTAGGTATACCATAAAACACGAGTTCCGTTAACTTATGAGCTATGCTACTCTCTAAATTCTAAAACAACGCATCTTGCTTGGACTAATTGAACAAGCACTAAAAAGAAACATGCTTCAATCTTGGATGATCAAAAACAAAGGGCGACACATAAACAAGTAAATAAATAAACAAATTGTTAGTAACTTCTGTGTTTCCAACACGTGTTGAGTTGTTGAGACCACAAAGGTTGGCAAATTTGTTGTTTTGAAGTGTGCCCATATTCATACAGACAGCACTTTACAAACATAGTGAAATTCAATAAATGATGAACAATTTATAAGGGATAATTTTATTATGTTTATGGTATGTTTATCACTCTCATATCATTTTACGGAGCGACATAGTATCGTTTGCGAAAATCTGGTATCAATTTTCTTGCACTGGTTGGGGAATGTCACACGAGGGAACCGGAACAATAAGTGTACCGATCCGTTGCAGATGCGATTGAAAATCGTAAATATCGGTAGCGTTGCACGCGTGACACACCGCTGTCGTATATAAACTACGACGCCGGGATCCAATTTCGGTGAATTTAATGTAAAAGCATGAATTTTCCCCGTGCCACTCGTACAATCAGTGTCGAGAGCTGACATTTGCATATGCGTTGCTGAAATTTCAGAATAGCTATTCCGTCGAGCTTAACCGAGTTCAAAACTTGGCGAGCACATGACTCGGGTAAATGTTGCGGCAATGTGGAGGGATGTATCCTCGTGTCTGACATAACGGGGGCGAGCGATTCAGCGGAATCCTGTATTAAAATGCGTGCAGCATACACGGAGCGGCAGTACTTCACAAAAATGGTATTTCGTTACCGCACGTCTCAAGTGCGAACGTACGAGACTCGTAAGTTATCTTGGTAGCATATGGTTTGAGTGCACATTAGGTCGCGCGCCAGACTAAGTGCGTACTTTGAACAGATTCGCCGTAAAAAGCGAGCAGGTGCGCCCAACAGTGCGCAGTAGCAAATTGGTTGGAAAATCTGAGGTAACGCTCGACGTCGATGGATCACGCTCGGATAACAACCGCACATGTCAAAAACAGCTGACGAGAACACACTAAACTTTATTGCAACAGCGGTCCGCTGAGCTTTAACATGACATTGTATGAAGTCTTACAGTGTAGCAGCGTATTCGTAACAGGTAAGGAAATCCCTACTTTTCCAAGAATACATTGTTTACGATAAGATATAAGCTTAAGAAGGATCGAGAAAGGAGAGAGGAAGCAAAGGAGTTCAAATCAACAGTAAAATTGTACTAAAAAGTGTTAACATTGACTGATAAAAACGCAAAGCTTAAACAACTTAAGGTAGAATCCAATACATTAGGAAAAGGTTTGCATATTTCAGCCTGAAGAGATGGAATGAAGGCTGCAAAGTAGTTAGTAGACTTTTTTTTCAGTGAATAGAAAAATTATTAAAAATTATTTTAATAGCCTGGTCTTTTCGAAAATAGCTACGGTGAAACAATTTTTATAAAATTTTGTTAAAATGAATCTCGGTTACTATAAAGTTTACAAATTTTAAACGTTGCAGTTGTATTTTCCATAGAGTGTAGGCTGTACTGTTAGCATCAAAGTCTCCTCGAATCTTTACTATTTTTCCACACAAATCAGAGAAATAAAATTCTGACGGCACTGACACCGACAGATCTTTGATTCAAACATATCAAAAGCAAAGGCATTATGCAAGAACAGAATCAGTTCTGTTAATTAAATTACCTATGTACATGAAACTGATGCACAATTCTATGCAAACATCAATTGTTCTCAGTCGAATCCACAGAACTCTTGTTTCGTCGTCTTGACGCGATCTGCAAGGCGTCTGATTAGAACACTTCGAAGACAAAAGCTTAGGGAAAACCAATCAGAAATCATATCCTACTTACTTACTATCCTACTATCTTAGATAATATGATGACTATTTTAAAGTTCAGTAACGACCAGACTAACAGAATGACGACCCGTGTGGTGTAATGGTTATCACACCAGTCCACCATTCGAAGGGTCCCGGGTTCGATCCCCGGTGGGGCAGAAATTAAAATGATGAATTTAGATTTCTGTTCCTGGTCTGGGTGTTTGTGTATTTGTCTTTGTATGTGTCCATGGCACCCACGATACAGGGAATCCTAGTGTGGAGCTGTGAGTGTGAAGCGTTATAACATAGTTCTATTTGAGTAGTAAGTATTTTCAAGGACTGCAATGGCCACTTAGGTAATGTTTTAGAGAAGATATAATTAAGCTAGATAATGCCGACAGCGTGGCCTGCATACCATTTGTTACTTAAATAATATAAATAAGCTGAAACTTTTTTTTAACTTTCCATTACTTTAGTTACTTCAGTTTCAATTACACCAACAAAAACACTACCTATTTATTAATTGAAGACCATTTAGACGAAACATTTTTTATGAAAAATTTAACAATAAGAATAGATCAACGGAAACATAAAACAAAAATCTACCAAGTTAAATGAGGTATTTGAAGTACCTATTCAGAATCTATTAACTGCTTACACTCAAACTCAGATTCGCCCAAAGATTATTATTATTGCTACAAGACTAGAAAATTAACTTTCTCGTAAACGTATTGTAACTGAAGATTGAACTAGGCGACAGGCTCGATTCTCATTACGCGCTCCTTGGAAATGACTGACGCAGGTATTGGCTGTAAAACGGCTACCAGATAACGAACGACGCCTACATCGGAATAAAGTAAACGTGGCCACGAGATCACATTCGAAATTAAGCTGCGGATTACGCCGAACGAGCATTCTAGGATGGGCACTTACTAGAGTACTTAATAAAATTAAATGGTATTATTTAACGTTCGAGTATATACAAATACCTTAAGAAGAATAAAAAATAATTTGAAATTTGAATTTGTATACAACAATGTTTATTAAATGTAAATTTTATCTTCCAAAAAAAATTCAGGATTTCTCGTCACGTCATGACGATAAGAAATGCAGAGTTGTTACGTCAGAACTCCTCGTAAATTATGTACTACGCGAGTCGTTCACCAGATAAAACACGTTCGTACAACTCATAAAAATACAAAAAGGGCCGGTACGCATTCCTAGCGACACGCAAAAGGAGCGCATATTATTTAACAGTGGTTCGTAAAACGTAGCAACACGCTACACCAAAAGCTTCTCTCGTAAACGCTCTAGAAAAGATCAAAGACGAAAAAAGTTACTACAACATTTAGCCACATTGCAAAATAAGACAAATCAAATTTATTTTTAGTATACTTTGAATATCAAAACCATATAAAGTAAAACCCCTCGAACATTTAACAATACATTTGTTACAATATTCGATTATAAAGTTCTGCTACAGGGACGCGAGTTTTAAATAAATGCAGGCTATAAATCAAACAAGATATTTATTTAAGCAATTAAACGCCCTCAATCGAAGTAAGAGGCCGTAAAGACATAACGTCGAAAAATAATTGAAATTCAGTTGTGTATAGTTTGCTCGGCGCTGAGGTACATTTATTATGCGTACGTATACGCACTGTGAACCGCCGAGAAGAAGTAATTTAACGGCAATACACTTCGAATACCAAACAAATTAACATCCGCCGTGATCTGATACTTTCAATGACTTAAACGGTGCGGGTGTCAAATAGCACCATTTGTAAACGGATTTGAATTATTAATTTACACGTTTAACGTCTGTTTTATTATAATCGCTTTATAATTTAAAAGTTGATGATTAAACTAATTTGGAATTATTGGACACAAAATAAGTATGCAGATTCGAAGAGTACTGTTCTATCGGTGTCCGCTTTAATTATCATTAAGTATTGTAAGTCTCCTAAACATCCTTCTCAAGTTAGTATGCCACTAGTCACGTGACCCTTTGAAAATTCACCCCCTTACCAGGGGAGAGGGGGGAGGAGGGAGTAACGGACAACGGACATTCTAAAGTAAAAGGGAGG
>DWQL01000511.1:0-14818 GCA_018231265.1 Noctuana haematospila | reverse complement strand
CTGTTCGCGGTCTGGGTGTTTGTGTATTTGTCTTTGTATGTGTCCATGGCACCCACGACACAGGGAATCCTAATGTGTGGCTCTGAGTGTGAAGCGTTATTTATTTATTTATTTACCTATTTAACAATATTTTTATGACCGTGTAGAGACTAAAAGACAGAATTAAAAAAGTATAGAGTAGATTAATATTATTTTGTCCGAAATGTATGGAAATATACATTTTTGGATACAGTCAAGGCTGCCTGAAACCGTAGAGCAAATTCCAATTTGTCGAGATTATACCGCAAATAGATTCGCTTCCAATGTAGATATTGAATTGCTTTGGGCTGAGCTTATAAAGACTAATAAAAGTGAAGCCATACTCTTGAAAGGGGATAATAATATGTTCTTTAGATTTAAATTTTTTTCTGTAAAACCTTATAACATTAGTGCGCAGTTATCGCGAAGGGTGGATTTTGGTGTAAGATAAGCCGTTCCAAACAGAAAACATCTACGGACAACAAAAAAGTATGGCATGATTTATCATGGTCTATCGTGACAATTTACGTAGCATGAAAATAACTACTGACCAGTTCCCATTTCAATTTCTCTAAAAATGCGAACACGGATTTCCCTACCCTGTAAATTGGAATTTATAACAGATTCTTGCAAACCTCTGCAGAAAATGGCTCTTTTGGGAAACTTCCGCTAACGACCGGACAGTATTTCATTAGCACTTTCTTAGGGAGCAAAATTGCTTCTTCTTGGTTCCGTTTTTATTAGTTAAATATAGACGTTTGAACCATAATAAGTATCGGAACCAAGGCATACTTACTTAATTACTTAATGTTTAACTATCTCTGCCAGCCGATCTCAGGGCAGATTTAGTTAGATTTACCCCTCCTTCTACTGTAACTATATGGACGAATATACAAAATATATTTACCTAAGTAAGTAATAGTAAGCGATTATAGCCCAATGGTTAAAAATTAGGTCAAACCCATCGGCAAGCAATTACATATATTATCATTAATTAGCTGTAAAAGTGAAAGAAAACATCTTGACAAAACCTGCGATGATGATCATCATTATCATGATTAAAGTACTCGCCTCTGGGTTACTATCAAAAATATTTAAGTACATAAAAAAGGTATAAGTGTAACCCCTTTTAAAATGTTCATTTTTTACTGCTTCGATTAACAAAATGCGGTTGGTCGCAGCAAAATGTATGAAATTGAAGCGGCGCGGCCGCGGTTTGAATGCTCGTTAACTTTTTGATAGTCGGTAATACGCTGGTTCAACTTCGCTTTGCCGCACAATAACTACAATTAAAATAAAACGTACTTTGTACGGGTTATGAATATGGAAATAAAAACAAATAGTGATTCTATACTGCTAGCAAGTAGATGCGTGAAGGGAACTATCTGATTTTATATTAGGCTGGTAATAAATAATTTCACGTGTAGCATATTTTTAGATGGCCTAAAAGTCTCGTGAGTAATGGTGTCATATCATGACATTATTAGAGGAGGCGCTCCCTTGTTATGGACGCGCGGTACATGTCATGTCAACTGGAAGGTCCAAAAGGTCATTTTAACATGCTTCCTATTTATAGTAGGTACATTACATGCTGTATTTCCCTTTAGAATTGCGTTGCCTTTTAGATTTTCCTTGTAACACGATTTCATTTTGCGGTGAAAGGTAAACAAAAATAAATATATAAACAAAACATATTTTTTGTCTATGTTTTATAAATGTTGAAGTACCTATAAACATATTAATTATACATATAAGTTTACATAAATACTAAATGGAACCACACGGGAAGCACCGGCTTTCAAATAAAAAAGAATCATCAAAATCCGTTCGCCTAGTCGTACGAGTATGTGACGAGGTAACAACCATAAAAAGATAAAGTCGAATTGAGAACCTCCTCCTTTTTGAAGTCGACTTCTATGTTTTTTGATTTAACATAAAATATATTCCTAATTTTACTGTTTAACTGTTGGCCTTTACGTGGTATTTCTACCTGTGTCGGTCTCTATGAGGGAAAGTCGGCCAGCCGTTTACAACTGCTTTCATCCGATTTGGGTTGGGCCTTTTTAAATTCTAGCGAATAACGTTTTCAAAGCGAACTGCGGAAATAATCTAGTAACAGTATAAAAGAAATCGAAAAATGGCTAGAGTAAAATTGGTTTTGCATCTACGGGTAGGACCTTGTTAAAATCCACAAACTTCGTAGGTACGAGTAGATATTTCGGAGCGGTAAAGAAAAAACTTTTGAAGAAGTACAATCAAACTCTAATACAATGCAAACTTTGTTAAAAGTTATTACAGCGGAAAGAATTTGATTGTTTTCGTTATATTTTATGCATCGAAGTAATTTATCTTATTTTTATATGTATATTAAATTGGTATGTATATTAAATATTATATTGTATAATATATATATAAATACTCGTTTATACTTGTAGTATGCGAACAAATGCGAGCAAATAGACGAGAAAACAGAGTTCCCAACATCTATGGGAAGCAGTTTATGCCTTTTCGTTTATTCTATTTCTGTTCTGAAGTTAAGATAAGGAAAATCATTGCCTTCGAGTAAGACAAGGCGATATAGCTACCTACTATAAATACTTAGCCTGATGCCGTAAAACAAAACGCTATTTGTTTGTAGATAGCAGCATTTATCGGAATGCAGGTATAGGTACCTAGATAATAGGTAGTAATTTGGTTTCAAAAGTAAGTTTGTCGGGACAAGTACCTACTCGTATGTGTGTCGTAGATCGAAACTTACTTATAGCAAAGAGATACGGTCCCTTAGAGCTTATCTGAGACTAATGTCGGTGCTATGCTTTGTGTAAAAATGAGCTCCTTTTATACAGGAATAGTATGAAGAAGAATAAACAATTTAAAATTATAGACGAGGTTCAGAGTAGAATAGGAGGTGGAACATTATGTCATAAAATAAGTAACGCCGAAGCAATATGACTTTACCTTTTATAGCTGTTGCCAATACTTTGGTAAACAGAAATAAAGTAACGTAATAAACCCTTACTTCTGCTTCTTTAATTTCTAAATAGAGTACGCACTCTAAAGCTTTTTCAAGGCTTTTGCAGCGTCGGTGTTTACTCTAAGTTACTTAGACGAGTATTAATATTTGCAACGAACTTATAAATGAGTCTATGACGTATTAAATGGGCACAAGATATTACGTCAACAGCTGAATATAAAACTCATAGTATGAACTTGTTAGCTCTCATATTCCGACATTGGGCGTAAGTTTTAAATTTCAAGTTAGATAGAGTTAAATTAATTATTAACATTATTTATTTATCGATCACCGACATAAGATATACTAAATAATCTATACAAAACATCAATTATAACACTATTGAGGATTGTAAAGTGCCCTTATACTCGTAATTAAATATGATTATTGCATGCAGATCGTCATAACAGAATGAGTGTCTCTTGTTTTAGAAGCACTAAATAGACACACAATAATAAGGGGAAGTGTAGAATCTTAGATACAATTTATATTATATTGTTTTACTATTATATCTGTGAACTGAGTTCCGAGAAAGCTATCGAGCAATATGTCGGCTGTATTGTGATTTATCGAATTGCCTCTCGCACCAAATGGCGTTGTCGCCTTAATATGTAATTAGCAAACAACAATATTTGTTATAACAGAAGTTATTTATAGACTACTTTATATAGCGTAGAGTTAAGATAGAGGGGTGTATTAAATGTATGTATGTATATAGTATTTCGAATGGTACGAGTATTATTTCGTAAATTTTTTTGTATTGAAAAGTAAATGTAATGGATAATGGTCGGCTGTGGAGGTAACGTTACTATGCTCTATCGATTCCATCTTAGACCGAAAGGACATAAATAACTTCTCTAAAGTTACTATCGTGTAACAATTTGGAATTCGGATTCTTTAAATTGACAACAAATTGAATGGATTATTGGATGGATGACAGAAATTTATTGTCTGTGAAGCTACTGCACCGTTGATTGGTTATATGTATTGTTATTTAATATTGTACCTATACGTTATTACGTTTTAAATTAATTTTACTTACTGGCGAATGACTGGTCAAACGTGTTTGTTTCAAAAGGCAATAATATAATACTGATCTAAAGAAGATTGAAATTATTGTACCGATCATGTTACAGGACCCTAAATTTGAAGTGAGGTCGTATTTCTGTCAGTCTTTGAACGAACCAGGGCGATCAGAGTAAAGCAAAAACAAAGAGATGTCATTACGCTAAAGTTTCCTCATTAAGGCCACAAAAGGAGACGCTGCTATTTATGGCGCAAATGGCCCAATTGTTTAGATTTAGGATGTACCTATTCACAAAGATTTAAATCGGCCTGTTCATTAATTTTCTGTTTGACAATTTCGACGACTTTCTTATCCAGATTAAAACGTAATATTAATTTGTTAATTGATAAAATATGGCTTAAATAGTGTGAAAATAAAATTATAATACTTAATTGTGATCTTTTCAAACAAAAAGGGGGAGGGGGGGGGGGATGATATATTAAAGATTTTACGAGATAAGTGTTATTAGCAGTCAAGGCTTTCTACCGTCTGCTCAGTCAGATTAAAATCTTTTTGTCGCTTTTTTTGATATACGCCAAAACAACCATGTTTATTTGCAAATCACTGTAATCGCAAAGTAATTCACGTGATAGATTTTCACCATATCGATCAGTACACTTTTTACGTTTTGTACTAAAGCCTTCAGGGTTAGCAAACGAATAAATCTCAGTGGGGGAACGTTGGGCAAATCGATGACAAACAGAATCAACAAGATGAATGAAGTTAACCCTTTTTCCATACCCACGACCTGCGAATATTTAACTTCCGACTCCTTGAGCTCACGTTGTAGTTATATACCTATTCCAATATTTAGAAAATCAGAAATTGTTCTATAAGTTATTCAGTAATAATCCAATTTATCCCAAAGGTTTCTAATTTATTATGGTATTATTTAACATTGGGACTTTCATAATCAACAACAACGACATTGAACGTCAAACAAAAGACAATAATTTTACAATCCAATTTCAATTTTTAACAAAAATTAAGCAACGTCTTTCGCGGTCGGCAGTTGTTGGATGAGTCATCAATAGAAAAATTTCAGGCGCCTTTTTGTACTTCATTGAGCATGCCCAAATTGTTATTTTTTGGCAACGGTCCATTACTTTAGTGTAGGCTTTATAACGGTATCAAATATCTAAAACACGTAAGCTGTTATCTCGGTTTTAGACATATTCGTACCAGAGCGAGATTATGTGGTGTGATCTAAGTAACCTTCACTGAAGGAAGAGACGCAAACACAGCACTGGAAAATAAGAATTGCTATACCTGCAAAAATTAAATAATAAACCATAAATTAATCGATAAACTACTACTAATGTACCACACAGGCGTTCAATTGCGGAGAGTTCAATAGTTTTACACATGTGACTCCCAACTAATTGCTAAGAGGGCCGTAGCTGTTCTAGTGCAAAGGCTGGCAACTACAATTAGGTCAACGCGATACGGGACGACAGCCAACGAAACACTTGGTGGTTTTCTCAAGTGAATGTTCTGAGGCCAAGACTAACTTCCGATTTCTTTAAGCGTAGAATATACTTTTTATGTTTATACCGCCGTCACATCAATTAGGGTTCAGGTTTCCAGCATGCACAGGAAATATCTTATACTTGATATTGCTCTTTCACAATAAGAGTTACTTTTCGTAGGGATCGTTGACTTCATCAAACTTAACACTAGTTATTTACGTAATAATTAAATAAGGAATTGCATCAACTTCTATTACAGAGGCGTGTGCTAATACTGCATAGTAACTATTTCCTGTTGCCGTAAGGCAAGTTCCGCAGATGTTAGGAGCGGTAAATTGAATCTCGCCGACAGAACGCTCTCAAACGTTAATTAACAGTGCTCTAGCTAGTTGCACTTTATGTTATTTTGTATTATATCCTTTGACGATTTCACTTAAAGTAGAAAATCGTTTATTTCGAAAATCCTGTTTGTTAAACCGTTTCAACTATTCACGGCTCAATTTTATGCTAGAATTGTGAATGGTCGTAGAAAGGAATGAACTAGCATACTACAGCTGTAGTCTTAGATATCTTACATCACTTACATTTTATAACTTTTGAATGACAATGTTACTTTTGCGATAAGTTAATATTATCAACTGGATTTATATTATTTATTTATTGCGTGACAAACACTTTCTACACTTTTACACATACTCGTAATAAATATTTTACAATTTAAAGTGCCAATGCTAAAAGAAACGTTTTAAAATGTTCACAAAATACGATTTAGCCTGTATAAAATGTTTTTCGTAGCGCCGTGCTACGAAGTGTAGCGCTGTGTTACGAAATTCTCGTCATCTTTATTGAGCTGTAGGTACTTGAAACAATTCTGAAAGCGAGCGCTCTACGACATGTTCATGAATGAAAATCGGATGACAATTGTTACATTACAAAAATCTTGTACACAATTGAATTGAACAGAAACTTAAAATTAGCAATATTAAATAATTGACTAATTGTTCGCTAAGCAATGCCACAATCTGGTTTGTCTTCATCTATTATGACATAACTCAAGATCCCTTAGGATCACAACCAGCGTCTGAGGCAAGAAACTTTAGTAAAGTTAATTAATCAGAGATACTTGAATTCACTGGATAGTCTGGATGCTAGGATATTCGTATGTTATCTGTGTTATCGAGAGTATTGTAGTCCCTCGCGTAGCATCTGTAAACACTATTTCCGACAATGAACATCTTATCGAGGGTTGTCGATAAGTTGTTCGATAATATTGTTCGCCTTCTTCGAGTCTTAGTGAATTATTCAACAATAATAATTATACAACTTTACATTTTTTGCGTTTATTTACAAACTGGTTTATATGCAGTCCTGGATTATTGGCATATAAGATATATATTATACAGTCACGGCTAACCTTCTCCGGTTGTGGTGAGAGACCCGTGCCCAGCAGTGGGACATAAAAAGGGTTGAAGGCAAGGCAAGGCACGGGTAGTCAGTACCTACGAGTATATCACATGTTTAGAGCATTTATTTATATACATACATGTATGGCATGATAACATGTCAAGTGGAGATTTGCAATACAATTTTGTGATTTAATGTGTCATAATAAATCATAGCAAAAACAAGATTCTTCGAACCTTCCAGTTTAGAATTTATAAACGGGCTAATAATAATTTAATTTATTATTAATAATAATAATTTATTTGTAACAGTCCAACTAAAGAGCGCAGTAATCGTTTTTGGTTCATGTCATGAACTTTGAAAACCAAGTATACACAAGTCCCCATTAAAGTTCTAACTTTATTCCTTATAGATACTCGTAGATACATTTACTGTTGTATGTATGGTCCATGCATAAATAAAGTCTAAGGCAACGAGTGAACCCCTCGTAACGTGCACGACGCTGTCTGCATGACGCGACTCTAAATCCAGGTTTACAGCTACGTGCTGTTAGATACGGAATTACTAATCATCATTTATGAACATAAAGCGTACTCGTATATTTATTTTTTTACAGTACCGAGTACAGAGGATGCCAAGAGGAACCTTTGGGCAGTAAAATATGAATTAAGCCGGTACAAATAATAACAACATAATTTAATAAATCAATGACAGAGAACAGTAAAAATAAATACTAAGAGATTCCTTTAAAGAAAGAAAGAAATATGCTTATGCGTACTTTAGGTAAAAAGACGGATAAAGGCACATAATGAAAAATACATTATTGAACTTTGTAGCTTGAAGGAAGTTTTTCATTTTTACGTAAAATAATTTTATAACACTTTATTGATGTTGGTTATCTTATAAGGAAAATGTAGTTTTTTTTATGGAAACATCAGTGTCCAATTTACTTATTTATTTAGTCAGTGAAGTGCTCTGAATAACAAACCGACGTATAAAAGTCCTTATTCACTGAAGGAAAACGATTACCCGCTTATCAAGATTTATTTATAAAGCATTGCGGGTTTTAGTACTGTTCATTATCGTAAAGAGCTCCGTAGCTGTATTTTCTGTTATCTTCATGTAAAGGCTAATTTCCTTTTGAAACCCACGGTTTAATTAGTTGATAAGATTAAAGGTATTAGTATAAAGTAAATTTTAATAATTTTTAAATGAGATTCTATTACGTATTATTAATTTAGTTGAGAATTAATCTGTTTTCATGCCTGTGTATTCAATTAACATATTATTATTTGTTATATTTTTAAAATATTACAAGAAATTCAAAACATTAAGGTTTGTCTTGCTGAAGTGGATTGCAGTAAGTTTTAACTTACAAAACTGCAACTCACTTGGAAAAAAAAAATAAACTTCTAGGGATAATTTATTGTAAATAATAATAATAGATTTTTGTAAAATTAAATAAATAATAAATAAAATCTTTTATAAAGTATTCAGTAAACATGATTATATAAGTAAGGATTCAAGAATCACAAAGTTTACGATAGAAAATCTTCAAGACGATGAATTTTCTTAAAATTTTCTTCTTAACAACTCGAAGCGTGATGGACTCATTGCGCTAAGAAGGGATCAAGCCCCACTCAAAAGTATTTTCGTGTTTCTGCTCCGATCTTTATAGAGATTACCTACTTTAAGATTATAATTATTATAATAAGATTAAATAATTATAATTAAATGCGATTCAATTAGCGAATTACAATAAAATTAATTATTCAGTTAATAACTGTTTAATTTTTTTTCTATTTCTTAATTCAGCTTGCTATTAAAGCGTGTTTTGAAGTTTTTAAATTAGTATCGATCATTTAAATTACCTATTAGAATTCCTGATTAAACATTTCATTTATAACGCGTGACATTAATTTATTATCTATACATAGCCTTTTATCAGTGGAGGTAATAATGAAATGCATACATGTTAAAACGACGATCACACATAATCAGATTATAAACGGTTTAAGAATCCATTGAACAAAATTGGATTAGGTACTTGCACTAAAGGCTGGGAAGACGGTCCGTAGTTAGGTATTAGTAACAGACAGTAGTACATTACTTAAATATATAAGTAGTTATTTATTATGTTATTTTGTAACTGTACAGTATTTTAGGTTCATTGCACATACGAGTACTCGTAGTTCTTCCTACTGTGAACGGTGGCACGATTCGGAAAGGCTTAGAACGTGAGGAGCGGTGGTCGTATTCTCTGGTTTATGGCTGCCGACCCTAACAAGATTTCAGCCGCTCGTTACACCAATTTATAGCACCCTTAGATGGGATTTATATTTTTTTGTGGCGAGTTTGACTAGAGCACGCGTTGCGTAGACAAGATGGCTAGTGATGATACTGAATAAACCGGAGCGATCGGAAATTTAAATCTATTTACGGGCCCGGTTTTACGAGAATTTGTTTGGTTGAATTCTAATTGACCTACGACACCGTAACATTGTAAAAACTATTAGTTTATAATCTAAACGCTGTATGTAATGATCCTTAAGAATAGTTGCTGCCAACGATTTTGTCTGCTTGCACTCGGTGTGTATGGCCGATACTGGGATGGGTGACAGCTAGTGGCAAATTATGTGGTTATCGATAGATAACATTCGGTCAATCTGGTCGGAAGCCCGTTGGGTGGTTTACAACATCTTTACTACTTGGTTTACGATTTCAATAATATATTTAATAGATTTTAATCTTCATAAATAAATACATCTTAATAGGTAAATTTGTCTGTAAACAACTGACAGCCATTATTTGCACATTTATTTTGCAAGTTCTCACTTGAATTGCCAAGTACATTACGTTGCGAATGTGAGATGCCGCGAGCGCACTCCGTCGCTTCCGGAACTCCTTGCCAAATGTCGTCTGAGAATGTTTTTTACTTTTGAATAACCTATACGTATAGTTTTCTATCTCTTAAAATAAGTTTGTACACCTTGTAGTATGCTTAGTTGAAAAACGAGCACTGGTCGCCTTCCGACCGGTGGACTGATGTCCTTAATAAGATAGCGGAAATCAGCGGGATTCAACAGTCGCAGGATCGAACGTAGTGGCGCCACCCAGGAAAGGTCTGCAAAGAAAAATAATGGTCCAGCAATGGACATCCAAAGGCTGATCGATGGATGATGTTAATGACTATCTATCGTAGCACGCACATGATTAGTCCTCATTTCTAACGATTCATTATCTATGCTATATACTGTAATATTCATTCGCTAATAGCCTAACTTTTTCAGTTAGCTGTTACCATGCACCCTTTTACTATTCCCTACAATTTCCATTGTATATTTTTATTGAAACTCGGAACGATTCTCGCCTCAAACTTTCCAGGACCGATGTCACTGCTAAAGTTGTTGTCAACTTTTATATATACAGAAAACGAATTTCTGTATTCACTACGAAGTTGTTCTTTACAGAAAATAGGGTCCACTGTAGATTGACCAAAGTGACATACGGGTACCTAATCGATAGACTCGTACTAATAATAAATGTTTGTTTCTGGATTAGAAAAACTTTATTTGATCTAAAGTTTTTAAAATTCTAACGGTAAACATCACTGCTGTTAATCGAAGAGTTAAATGCTAAAATACGTATACCATATTCTAGTATTTACCTAAGCAAATATTTAAATATTTATCATTGTAAATTATATTTTGTTTAACTTACTAAATACAGGTAGGTTTAAGCTCAGTCAGAACCTGGTACGTAACTTTTATAACCTTTAGGTTATTAACTAGCATTATAACAAAGGACAAAACACAATTATCTCTTTGCAAATTACCTTTTTTCTTAACATTAAAATTTGAAGAATTAAATAAGAAAGCCGATCTAAAAATAATAATGATTTTACATTTCATAACTTATTACTCTTCGTAATTTTCCATTCGGGTTTTTGTTTCGAATAAACTAAGCTGATTAATTTTACAATTTTATTATTAAGTAAACCCTTTTTGATTAGACAATTCGTATTTTCATTTTATTTAAATCGCTTGAAAGTGTTCATTCATAATTCATTCATTATTATTATTTTATATTGCATTCACATGTTACAGTAATATAATACATATACGTACCTAGATACATTTTTTCTACCAAAAAATGGTTAAAGTTCAGATATACTAGTATAATTTGGTAATTGTTTTATTTAGTAGTAATAATACCCAAATTACAATTTAAAGTCGAATCTTTTTCAAATAATATAAACTAAACTCAAAGTTACGAGTAATTTCGCTGAATTGTTTTAATTTCTTTCCAGAACCAAAAGATTTTAATCCATTATACGAGTACTCGTACATGGAAAACTACGCCATAATTTGATTTTCTTGTTACGGCGGCGTTCGGGGGATATTTAATCAAATGTCAGTTTGTTGAAAGTATATTGGAGTCGATGCGACGACATGGCACTTCAGACACCTAGCAGAGGAACAAGGGAATTGCCTGTCATGTATCAAAGGCTTTGTAGGATAAAGCGTAATAGTCCATGTGGGCGGCTCGAACTCCGTTCTGTAATAATGGAAACGAACAATGCCAAATTTGGAACAATGCATTTGAATATAGGAGGGAGATATACATGTATATAGATAGGTAATAACAAATTCTTAGGTTTGTAGTTAAGGAATGTGATAATGGAAATGAATTATTAACTTGTTTAAATAACTTTTATTTAGGAGAATAATTACCGTTTCCAATACAATAGGTATATATACAATAATATATACCTACAATATCACTCTTCTGTTAATTTTGATGTCCGATCTTATACAAAAAATACAAATAGGTACGTACCTACAGTCGAACTGAAAAAAAAAATTGATAAAAAAAATGTAAATATAAAAACATACATCCTCCTCATTTTTAAATTAGGTAAAAATAATAAGTAGTAGGTAAACAATACATTTTTAACGAATAACAAAAATTAATGGCATTCATCGGTACATAAAGTAGATACACTTTACGTCGGAACTGAAGCATAGTTATGTTAATAGAAATTAAATTTCATAATTTATTATTGCTTCAAAGGTATGAAAAAGCCAAAATGATTTTAGTGGAAGATTGTAATATCGTTACTTAGGAGCACTTTGCCGCTAATGCGAAGTTATTTATTGGACAATGTCGGCACTTTGCTCAAAGGAATCGTGTTTATGAGTCCAGGCACGTGTGTTATGATGAGGAATGAGGATCTAGGAGCCCCTGAAATATACTTAACACGGAAAACAACATTAAAGAAATGATGAGAAATTTCTGATTAAAAGGAGAATGCCGCGTAATGTATGGGACAGTGTACCAAAAACTAAAGTGATTTTCTCCAAAAAACATACTCAATTAAAAAATTTCTTCTTTGCTTGTGTGTGTTTTTTGTAAAAAATATTTTTTGAATTCAGACGCCGGAATCTCCAGATATCTTATATATTATCTTAGATCAATATTGGAGGTGAGTTACAAAAATATAATGCTGCGTAATATTAAATTTTTGATATGGCTATCAAAATTATTGTAATTCATGATACTTTTGTATAACTTTTACATAATATATCGTGGGTACGTATGTAGTAGGTAAACTAAATATTATTTTAAAGCCGGTGCTGACTAGGGTGCGATTACGCCTAAGAGCTGAAAATGTGCTCGCACAATGTAACCGCGCCATTTTTGAAGTATCGATGTTGTTTCGAGTACTGCGGGCCTATTGTAAACTCATGACATTCTGTTTACGTCTAACAAAACTCGTCAGCCTGAGGTCACGTGACATAAATTGACCAATGAGATAGACACGTCAATAAATTACACGAGTTATCTGAATAGATTTTATTTTCCCGATAACTGTCTAGTTTTATAAAGTTCTTAATATGCTTACAGGACGATTCAATATGTTGATTTTTCATAGTCATCGGTATTAAGGAATGAGCTATGCAACTATGCTGCTATTGTGAGTAGGTATGCCTATAATAATTGGATTCATAATAGTAAATGTGCGTTCTCAATGGATCGTGTAATAATATTGCGGTAACGAGATGAATAGCCTCTGCAATCTTGAGGGATCAGATTCCAATCCAACGTCCATATATCTTCGAGAGGAAATGACCATGCGATGCGTATCTGTAGTAATCCCTGAGATTGAACGGTAACACTTGCTGGGTTGCAAATCTTTGTAAACAAATTTACAGCAGTATTTATAACTAAATAAATAATATATACATCAATATTTACCTAATACCTAAGTAGTTATATGCATTTTGCAATTGGAATATTTGGTCAGTGCGTGCTAATTTATCGGATAATACAGTAGAATAAAACTAAATAATTTTGTATTACAAATTGAAAAAATATAAATATTTTTGAAGTTGGACACGATTGTCAATGGGTTGCAGTGACTACTTGTGGACTACGCATCGATTGGTATTTTTGTTACTTATTTACGATCATAAAAACTTTAAAACAAATGGGAAATAAACAAGAATTTTAGACATAATGCACCTTTATTACGCAAATAAAATTCTAGAATTTTATTATAAATGCTAACAACATTACCGTACTACATTATCCTTATTTGTATACGAATATATAAGCGCAAAAATATGCAAAAAACATAAAGAATACAGCCGCACCCCATAGCGTAACCCGGATTTCACAGAATGGAAATTAAAAACGATCTCGTCAAACCGTGATCGGAATACTAAAGAGAGGGGAGGGCCGTATCGTTTTCGCGGACAGTAATTAATGTGCTAACGCTTTTGCGGCCACAATTCTATTCAGCTAAATTCTATTCTATTATTGTATTCATCCGGCCGTATTAAGGACATAATCCAATTACTAACGCATGGAAGTTGAGAAGTTATTTCTCAGTTCCTACAGAGAGTGCAAAATTTTTATATTAAATTAAGAGAACTTATTGAAAATATTATGTATCTAGAGATACCACAAAAACCTACGCCAGGTATATACTCGTAAATAGGTGTATGAGTTATCAGTATATATAATTTTAAAGATATACGTAGATACCTACTGAAACATAACAGGGATAGGCATTGTGAATACAACATGCTTAGTTTGCATAGGGTTGTGGATACAACATGCATAGTTTCGATTAAAAATATAAAGTATATTGCATTGATACAACATTGCAAAAGTATATAGGTACTTATCAATACGAGTAGCTTCATTTGCTTAATAGTTTTTTTACATTCTTTTCTTTTAAATCATTATTGTACACATCGGTTTCTGAACTCGACGCTCGGTAATCTTTATTTGGTACAGTACAGTAATGTCCCGATAATTTCAAATCTCGCGTGATAGATTACAGCTAAACTCAGGATGTTCACAACCTTCTGTGTACCGTCGACATAATAGAAAATCGTGCATACCTACGTACATAATCGTGCCAACAGATATAATTTTTTATTGTGTCAGGTGTTTGTTTTCTGCAAAGCAATCTAAAACTCCTAAAATTAACATTCACGTACGTGAACGCGCACGAATTGTTGTGATGAATCGAAAATAAAGTAAAGAATAAACAAGTTATGTGAACGTGTCAGTGAATTCCATTACAATATGTGTGGCGTAGTATATGTAGTATGTACATACGCTCGACGTAATACACCCATATCGTTTTCAGTGGGCTCGTTTTGATATTTTGTTGTTTGCAAACCATACAATGGGGGTATGAGGAAACAATCTCAGGCAGCAGACTTTATGACGCCTGTGACATTTTTATACACTGAATATATTTTATCGGAAAGTACGATAGAATAAATAGTGGATTGGTCGCCGGATTTTATTTGCCTATTTAGATGCTTTAAA
>DWQL01000510.1:0-14818 GCA_018231265.1 Noctuana haematospila | reverse complement strand
TAACTTAAATTACATGTGCATTGCATTGTCATTGGGTTAACAATTTACACACATGTACAAAATTTAGCTCGATCAGGTTGTGGGAACTAGCTTAAAATTTAGTTGCAAATGTACCATACCTACATACTAACACGGAAAGTTAACTAAAACATTGTAAACAGCAAAGTCAAATTCAAGCCAAGAAAACATTAAATTTATTTGATAAGGCTTTGGGTGTTAAAGTTATAAGGTACTTACTCCATTTTTGAAAAGCCGAATTTCTTATAAAGGAATTCTGTTGAAATCTATTCAATAGCCGTTGCATTTTAGCGGTAAACTTCGATACAGTTATCGACTGACTTAATATTTATGAAGGACATTAAAATTAAACTCGTTAGCGGAAAGTGCTCTCGATTTTATACTGGAAATTCTACTTTTATTGACAGATTAGGTAAAGTTGAAATCTTTTCTCTTTTTGAACTTAAAGTTAACATTAAGTCCGTTACAATGAATTGGAATGATATTTCTCAGAGCTCAGAATAGATCTGAAAAATATTCAGCGGTACAAAAATAAGTAAAAAAGACGAGAAAATTAAAAAGAATTATTAAAAGGACAGACTATAATAATAAATATTTTTTACGCTTTACATAATGAATTCGAGCATAATCCTCGTAAGAGTTACTAAAAACTACAGTTATGATAAATTACTTCAGAATTTAGGGCCTAAATTTTAATAATAACTTTTACATCATACCATGCTAATAAAATGAAAAGGCAAATTAAATATTACCTTAAGATTAATGTGCCCACATGTTGTTATTTGTACAAGCTTTACCTTAAAGAAATCTACGCTAAATGAGTAAAAATAAATTTTAATGAATTTTTTAACTGTAGGTATTACTATTTATAATCAAAACGTAACTCATTCATAATGAAAATTCCAGAAATATAATATAAGCCTAACAGCTTGAAATAGGACACAAATATTTCACCCGGCGTCTGAGTGCTTAAAGGTTAGCCCTTGAGACCTCTGAAAGGATCCTATTAATAAGGCTCCTAAAAGGGTTTCAAGTTTATACGAATAAAACTTTTTCAGAATTTAAGTCCAAAAATGTAATTAAAATGTAAGTAAATATAAATTTAATAAGTACCTAATATATAACTTATTGTAACTCAGCTTAGTAAATCCTAATGGTGGTATTTTATTTCAATAAGCTGCTAAACGTAAAAATATTTTAGCTTATATAGCTATGTAAGATGTCTACATCCAAGACTTATATAATACTAGCTGTACCCGGCGCGCGTTGGTACGCCAACTATGTCATATTCGTTTCCTCTGTGTAAAAATACATAGTCCTACTGATTTTTATGACAATCGGTTGAACGGGGCAAAAGTTGCTACTCTGCAGCGCCACCTGGTGAGTGGCATCAATGAGCATATTATACAAACCTTCTCCGTGGAAAAATACATATTATATATACCAATTTTTATAATAATCGGTCCAGCAGTTTTTGAGTACAGACAAACATAAATTTTAATGTATTTATATAGATAGAAAATATTGTTTGTGACAGTCTTATTGGTTCGTTAGCATATAAACATTCTTAGGTATAAGTAAAAAAGCTTAACTCACGTGTATAACTCACGACCCGTAAAAAGTCTTAGTAATAACCATGCCTGTCCGCCATTCAGACGGTTCTAGGTTCGATTCTCAGCGGGGCAGAAGTTGAAATAATAAATTTAGCTTTTTATTCCCACTCTGGGTGTTTGTCCTCTCTATTAAATTGTACTCATAATTCATATAAATTATATTTTAACGTAGTTTTAATAGAAGATGCCCCGCCCATATTTTCAGGAACTTGTCTAATAAATCACTCTTGCCTGTTGCAGCACTAGAGTGATTTAGATGACGCAATCCCGTGATAAAAGCAGCGTGAAGTAATTTTCTTACAATTTTCGAGAATATCACTGTAGAAGGCAAGTAAAATATTGTAATTGCATTTCTAAAGAAATCGTAACTCGAAAATTTTAATGTATAACGTGATTAATTTGAAAATACTGTAATATACTGCTATACTGCATCATTTGTTAATAATTTATAATTTATATAATTGATTTTAAAGGAGTGCCGAGACGTTTTGACTACGACCTTTTTGTTCTTGTCCCGGCCTACCTTAGCCAAACGGGCGCCTAAAGCCGATGTACCGTGTTATTTAACGTTCATCCAGTGTACATTATATATACAGGCAGTATATATTATATACTTTATGATGAATACCATTTTTTCGATTTTTATTTTTATTTTTAAATTTGGATACTAAAAAGTAAACTTATTATTGGTGCAAATTAATATGCACAGAGTTAGAAAATACCATAATTTACGCAAAAGGTGCCAACCCGTACTTGATCAGCGCGTCGTTGTGAGCTATGCCGTAAGCCCGTCTCATATCTGAGAAGTTGATGATAATACAAGATGTTACAGGGATTATATCGGACGCCAACCTCTCCAGACAGCTAAAACTTTACAGTTTCTCTAATCCGAGTCAATTTATTACGATGATGGTTACAATTTTACAGTTTACAATTTTCATCGTCTCTCACTGTGCACAAATTTGACTTTTTACATTCTGGTTGATTGTTGGGTCCGCAGTCCACGGGTCAGTGGCATTTTCAACTAACGGTAACTTGTCTGAAAAATTTAGCCTTTTATATACATACAAGGAACAAAATGTGTAAGATGATAAAGTGTATATAAAATCTATATAGGAAACGTGTGCGATACGTTTGACGCAATTTTGTTTCCAACATCATAAAGACAATGTTTTTTTTATCGCGGCCACGATAACATAACAGTGACGCGCAGCGATTGCTAGCAACACGCTGGCGCTGAAAGGAGGGAATCATAAACAATCGTTTGTCAGGACACACATGCGATTTTATCCCTAAAGCAGTATAGTATTAAGCGTACAATAGAATGAACTGGCCTACTAAAAGTTTGCTGCGACTAATTGGAGCGTCCCCAAACAACATATTATCCCACACGAACAGAGGGTTTTTGTTCTTTTTGTATACAAGTTTGAGTTTATGTTTGTATAGTGTTACGCATACACAGTATAAGCAGTGCGGGAACTAATTTTAATGAAGCATCATAAGCGTTTTTCCTACTCAATTTTCTAGTTTATTCACAGTCTGTAAGGGATGTACGCTTTGGCCGATTGGAGAATATATTTTTTCTTTATGTATTCACCTAAAACATGACGATGGTGAAAGTATGATGTATAGTAGGTGGAAGAAAACATAACTAAAGAAAAGGTTTAAAAAATTAGCTAACATACATTATGAGCTACTTCACAGTTCAAACTAAAAACAAAGAAAAAATTTATTACGGATTTCAACAATTCGTTTTGATGTTGAAATGAGCTGAAATAAGTATCCTCTAAAACTTAGATAAATTGGTTATCAACCGCTATCAGGTTGTAAGTATAATATTCAATCGATGATAGACAAATGAAATACAATAAGAACAAATAAAGCTACATGTGAAACACTCGGACATAATGATAATATA
Source organism: Noctuana haematospila (assembly GCA_018231265.1). Taxonomy (NCBI): domain Eukaryota; kingdom Metazoa; phylum Arthropoda; class Insecta; order Lepidoptera; family Hesperiidae; genus Noctuana; species Noctuana haematospila. Next base: position 11,269 of record DWQL01000510.1, on the reverse strand, counting down.
GGAACTTAGTAGGACTACGAAAACATATTCCATATTGTCATAGTTTCCGTTTGCGTTCTCGGTAGCTTCCCAAACATCCATGTATCTACAAATTCAGCACCTACAGAAATGTTAGTTTACACAGGCTCCCTGAACAAACACGCTAGACAGCGACTCTATGTCAAAATCCATAATGAAAGTATTTTTATGAAACTCGAAGATTTTATCTGTATTTGCTGCGTTTACTCTCATAGGCACGTGTAGCTTGTAGATTATTGTATTGGATAATTTTTATTTTCGTAGGCACCTATACTGTACACGTATTATGTTCTCCTCTAGGTGGCGCCACTCCACATTAACGTTACGCAAATTCACAGACGGTAAGACTTAGGTGTAAGTAAAGTAAAGACTAAGCTTCAAATGTAAAAATTAAATTAATTAACTAATATTTATTAGTGTTCCGCCGAATAATTAAAAGATAAAGCCATTCTTATAAGCTGAATATTATTAAGCCAATTGGATAAAAGATTAGAGACTGAATCTTAAATTGGAATATTGAATTAAGAATTCGGTAGATAAATTTTAACTAGGTAGTTGGTTGAAATCCGGATTATTAATTGGAGTATAACAGTGGCAAATAAAAGAGTTTTTCCTTTTTTAGGCCACAGATAAAATATTAAATAGGTAATACGGATTTTTTTAGCGTTAGCACTTGTTTTAAGAAATAGCAATAGAATAAGCATATAGATAATATAGAACCATAAATACTTATAAGAAAAATATATTTTTTTTTTTCAAATGTTCAAAAAATAACAAATTTTCACAATAATTTAAAAACCTTACCGTATTATCTATTGTTAGGCAGCTCAGTAAATCCAACATTTTATATTATTCCTGATATTATATATTATTATATCCATCACACGTCAAGTCTTTTAAATTTCACACATTCGAAAAGAGACTGCATTTAGAAATACCTATTACTATGTACTTGATGAATACTGAATTTGTTTGCTGTAAGCCCTACACTTGAAAACTGGGTTAGTGCTTGAAAATTTGTTCGCGTTCACACTAGCTATTATGTTAGCAAGGTATCAATTTCATGTTTTTATGGGTCGTCTATTTTATTATTAAGTCTATTATGACAGACTCTTGTTGTTTTCTTAGTGTTGCCTTATTATTTTCTTAGTGAGTTCACATCGTTTGAGGTCTTGTTAGCATATTTTTATATGTTAAAACGGTGACTTTTGCCGCAACGGTTTAATCAGAGCGTCCTTTATAAGAAGTTATTAATTAAATCTTAAATGTTATTATTATAAAGTAAATTAACCATTATGGCTATAAAAAACTACCTGGAGTTATGTTAACGGGTATTGTTATTTATTCTGTGCAAGAGTTTTACATTTACTGTTATTGTGAGATTGTAAACTGAAATTATCGCATGATTGTGACAGCTGAGTATCTTGTGACAAATACAACATTCGCCATATTTAAAAAGAACCCCTGCTGATTTACGGGATTCTGTGGTATCCGTGGATTCTGTGGGATAAAACATATTGTATATAAATGTATATGTACCTATGTATTCAATAATTTTATTTTATTGTCTTTTTCATTTGTCGGACTTTGAAATGTATTCACAAAATAGTTTTTAAGAAGTGTTCTCATGTAAGTGACACAATGTCTTCTTTGAGAAGAAATGATCTTTAAACCGAATTTTATTTTATTTCACTCCCAATATTTTTGTTTGTTTGTAGGTATGTGGCTTTGTTTCAAATCTTGAGTTTCAGCTTTATTTAATATTCTTACTGAACTGACTGACCATCAAGCCAGAACATGTTTTTTTGGTCAATCCAGCTAAAACCAAAGCTATTGTGATAGGAAGCTTCAGATTAAAATTCGAGATTAACTTTTTCTCATTACCGTCAATTAGTTTTCATGGAGCGGTAATACCTAAACCTATACCTAGTAAAAAAACTAGCATTTTAATGTACAATATTCTTTCCTGGACCCCGTATTTTGAAGAGATTAGTCGTAATCTGTTTGCCACAGTCTCAGTATTATGGACGTTAAACTACTTTCTTTCAATCCCCATTAAAGTGAGGCTTACTACTTATTTACTCCTTCTTGATTACTCTGATATTTGCCATCTAGATATCACAGAGGAGTGACCTATTAAACTTGAGCGTCCCCAGAGAGAGAGAGAGAGAGAGAGAGAGAGGGAGGGAGAGAGAGAGTAAGAAAAAGAGTAAAAGGACTCTTCAAAGTCTGCAAAGTATTGGACACACTTCTAGTAGGTACTTAAGTTAGAAAGGATGCAAAAACGTTCCATTAAGCACGTTCGAGCAATGAACAAGAATTAAAAAAGATTTGTGCCGAGCTGTTATGGCTAGCTTTTGTTTAGAAAGTATAATTGATTTTAACCGACTTCAAAGGTGGAGGTTCTCAATACGACTGTATTTTTTTATGTTTGTTACCAAATGCCCGACTTTGAGCGGCCTCAGTCGGTGAAACGGTCGGGCAATATTCATGTCAATTTTATTGCAAGGATTTTAGCGTATGGCACATCTATCTATACTTATAATAAATCTGTAGAGAGGTCAATTCTGCACATGAAATATATTTTCAAAATAACTATATGATGCCAAAAATGCAATATGTAAAATTTTTGTCTGTCTGTTTGTCTGTCAGTCTGTCTGCAAACAAAAACTACTCTATGGATTTTAACGAAACTTGGTACAATTATTTTTCATACTCCTGAGCTGGTTATATAAGCTTAGGTACTTTTCATCACGTTACAATCAATAGGAGCAGAGCAGGGAAATGTTGGGAAATTTTTTTTAACGCGTTTGAAACCGCGGGGCACAGCTAGTAGATAATAATATATTATTAGGTCTTTGATCTAAATACTGTTTTTGAACTAAACTACTCTTAGTTGCGTGAGTTTCCAGTATAATACCCAGAGTATGCGTGTCTTATCATTGCGTGTGTGTGTTCCAATTTTGTTATCATTTAATATGTCACAGGCTACCTTTTCATAAAAGTTCGGGTCATACGAATAAGTACTCGTAGATAGGCAGCGAAATTTATCCTTCTGTTTTTGTCTAATAAATTTGAATAACAATGGGGTTAGCATTCATTGGAAGGGTATTGGCTAATCAATATAACGAAGTGTCTTATCGATGGAGCAATATAATGGAAAGGTAGTAGGTAATTCCGCTTTATAAAATTTATTGAAATAACTTAATACGGTGTACTTTCTATTATACCTACGGTTTTGTTTACGTAATGTTTGTAGGTGACACTTAAAATAATTTGATTACTATAATGATAACAGTTTCAATTTTAATAAACGATACTATAATATTTATATAGTTTATCACAGAGCTAGTTGATCAAAGTTTGCAAAATTTTTTGAATAAAATGCCTTCAACCCTTTTTATGTTCCCTTGATAGGCACGGGCTCCCCACAACAGGCCTAGAGCATACTCCACTACGCTGCTCCAATGCGGATTGGTGGAGATACGGGTTAGTGGCCAATCCGTGTCTGATGTTGTCAAACCACCCAAAGGGCCTCCGATCAGGCTTAACGACTGTTATTTATCGATAACAACCAGGATCGATAACACGGCCGCAATTTGCCACTAGCGGTCGCGGTTGGTGTGATCGCTTGCAATCCACACTACCGGCGGGGCTATGTGCATATTGTAAATTAATTATTATTTATTTACTTTTAGTTAAGTACACAAGTTTCACAAAATCTAAACCATTGTTACTTATGTAACCCGATTATCATAAATGTTAGCGTGGAACTCTTCGGAATGAGACTAACTTTATGTCGACATTAAGTCGCAATGTCACAGACAGTTTGTTATGATGTAGACTTCATGTCGTGTGAAGCACACAATAAAAGTTATGGACTTATTGCGTCCATAACTTTTATTGTGTGCGTATTTCGTATCCGTCTCCGTATTTCCAATTACGGATGACAGTACTAATATATTTACGCATCACTGCAATTTTTTAACTTAAATGTGTAGGAAAGGGGCGCGCAGTTTTTAAGGCTGCAATGTCCCCTAGATTTCTACACGCCATTTTATTCTTCTAAATTTTTTTCGTTCTAACACCGACTTACTGAACATACCGACTTACAAAACATTTAGATAAAACACAAAGTAGACCTTAATCACTTGTATAAAGTTTCCTGATATAATGTGTGAAGCTGAAGAGTTTGTTTGTTTGTTTGTTTGAACGCGCTAATCTCAGGAACTACTGGTTCGAATTGAAAAATTGTTTTTATGTACTCGTATGATAGCTATATTTATGAGGAAGGATATAGGCTACGGTTACTATTCTTAACACGGGTGAAACCGCTAGTAAATATATAAAATAATAAGTTTGAGCCTTGAACTGAATAGGTATCCGATAAGACAACAATCAGCTGAATTGAGATTCGAATGATATATTTATTTGAGTCTACGAGACATTCAGACGTCTAACCGTAAAAGAGGATAGGGACACTATGTATGTAAACGTCTTTTATTTGGCACGTAATGTGTCTAGAAATCAAGATACGAGTATAGAATAAAAAACACTGATCAATCTATTCCAGGGATTACTCTAAGAAGTAGGTACTAATGTGTTTACCTACTCTTATGTATGTTGTATTGAGATGTCAATAACCAACTTCTAATATCAATATCATAACTGGTTTCAATGAACAGATACCTGCCTACATACGTATATGTATTTAATAAGCTTTTGTTTCATAATAATAATAGGCCTTTGTTTATCGAATCAATATGATTTATGCTGTTACTGTTGAATCGATATGAAACATTGTTTGACAAATAAATTATTAAATGTTAATAGTTGTAATACTGATTTTCTGCAACTTTATGTCCCACTGCTGGGCACGGGGGGACACAGCCACAAAAAGAACTAGATCTATACCTAGATACATTCTCTATTGTAAATTACAAATAATAATTATAATTCGCGAAAACCAACTTTCTCATGGATGCCGTTGTCAGAACTAAAATGGGACCAAATGGCACTAGCTTTCAAATAAAAAAAGAATCATCAAAATGTGTTCGTCCAGGCAAAAGTTATGAGATAACATAAACATGAAAAAATATACAGTTGAATTGAGAACCTCCTTTTTTGAAGTCGGTTGAAAATAACAAGCTCATAGGTACCAGAAAATTACACATCACAAATATAGGTACGGATCGTATGATAGGAATATTCGATAAATAAACGTTTTACACCATTAAAGCGGTTATGTTCTCATGAATATTGATAAGCCAATAACAGCCAAATATAATGCCTTTATTTGTCACATAATGGCTCATACACGGGATGTAAGGACGATAAGAGTAAGAGCGTTTTGGAATTGCTTGTAATGTACTTAATAATAATATGGATACGCGAGAGAGTTTACCAGATTGCGCTCACTTCTGAATATTATTCAATAACATTTTATGTGCTATATGCAATTGGCATTGATGGGAGGATGGTGTGTAATTCGTCTAAGCTTCAATTGTTTACATTTCGTTATTACTTACATTACTTTAAATGTTTTTTTTCTTTCTTTCTAAAGTTTGACGACCCGTGTGGTATAGTGGTCCATATAGTATAAAAGTCCTGTGTGAAATAGTAGACGTGGAAGCTTTGCTACACTTGCCGCTCATGATAATTCCAACAAAAGTCACTGACCAAAAAACAAGAGCCTATGTTATTTTACCATTTTCCTAATTAAAACGCTGTTTCAAGTCGAAATATCGTTCGTTTATCTGTTAGTACTCGAACAATGCGCCATTATAATATTCCCCTCACGAGTTTTCTGGCAATTCAAATTCAACGCCTCCAACAATGTTGTTAATGCGCCTTATGCGAAGTTTCACATTATGCTTCATACCTACTTTCTCTAAAGTTTCACGGTAATGAAAAAGAAAAAAACTGGGTCGGGATAGCCTTATTCTTATTCAAAGCAATTTAACATGCAGTGTTTATAGCGTAAACTTTGTCATAACACCGTAAAGGCGGAGCTTGATCTAAAACAATCGCGTTTAGATATTTGTGGAATTGGGGGAATTCTTTGGAAGGAATGTGAGACTTTCAAGTATTCAGGAAACGCACTGACCAGTTCACCACCTAATTTTAGGTAACCCAAACAAATTTTGTTGAACCTGCCTACTCGCTATTAAAATAATATATTTGAACTGAATATTCATCCTCCTAAGATCATTTCTCTTACCGAACATCAAAGGAAATTACTCTGTAAATATATCAGCAGCATAATCTCTCGGGATGGAATTATTTTTCCGTTTACCTTGGATCCTGCATTAACAACTTAACTGAACGTTTTGAGAGCTATAAGCTATAAGAGTCTTTGCTTTTATCCTTAATAATCTTGAGTTAAATGTAAGTCAATGGGTTACTAGGATTTTGTTTTTGATATGTATTTTTGATATTATTCTAACGATACTGCTGACTATACGATACTGCTAAGGTCATTGATCGCCAAACTTTGATGACGATTGAGTTACAGTAACATTTTGATTGATTAACATTTGTAGCGTCTATATGTGAATATCTGGGCCTCTAGTAAGTACGAGTTATAGTTTAAGAGAAACGCGATTCGATTTAGAGTGTTTCTAACTATCTATACATTGACTAGCAGCGCCCAAGGCGACTACGACAAGTACTAAAAATGGAGCGTATTCATTGCTTGTTTTCTTAATCAATTTTGACTGATCACAGTACTTAGTTGCCAATGTGTGGCGTGATAAAAAAGTCTATTACGTTTTATGAACTGTTAAAATTTGTAGGTACTAAGCCACACTGTTGATCTTAATGTTTCAGTACTACATCCATCCAAAGTGTTAGTGTGTTAGTGTTTACAATATGAGGAAGACAAAGATTTAACGCATTTTAATCTTTTGTTAAATAACCGGCAGTAGGTACGCTCCTCAGATTAAAAATAAAAAGAATCAAAAATTTCCGTTCAAAGTTATTCACGATCAGAAACAAAACGCGCTTTGGTCAACATTTTACAACACCATACATATTATACATTTGGCAAATGAAAATGGAAAACAAAATAATTTCCCTTTTTGGCCACGATTTTAAAAGTAGCGAAGCTTGTTGCGAACAAACTTCGATGGATGAATTACAAAAGGTTTAAGGGTATTGTTGGGTTGAAAACGCCTATGTTCTGAATTGTATACCATTTCACTCGTATTTATTCGTAACCAATTGACGTGAATTGCTACAGATCGAACAGTTTCATGATTTTTGTATTTATTTGGGGTAAAGTCCCTATATCGACCAATCCGCTGCTGTATATTTATACCTCCGTATTCAATATTATATACCTACTCTAGTAATGTTCCGTGCTTCGGAGGGTACGATAAGCTGATGGTGACTTGTAATTTATACACTTGATTTTAAAGGGGCGCCGAGAGTTTTTTCCGCCCGCTTTTTTCTCCCGGCCTACCTTAGCCAAAAGAGCGCTTAAAGCCGATGTACCGTATTATTTGACGTTCCTCCAGTGTATATTATTATGTGTACTACCTTATATGTTGAATAAAATTTTTTGACTTTTAACTTTTATCCCGACGTCAAACCTGCTTGGAGGCCCTTTGTAAAGTTTGACAACATCCGAGATGGGTTGCCCTCTAACTCTCATCTCTCATTCTCATTGGAGTAGCGTGGTGTAATATACTCCAGGATGATTAAGGCCCGGTTGTGGGTAGAGGCCTTGGCCTACTAGACTATTTGACAAAAAAGGAACTCTCAAATAACATCACTCGGCAATTCACGTCCATTGTCAGTTGTTACTGCGATGATAGCAACTGGCGGTTATTTAATCTCCGCTGGACATAATAGCACTGTGGCCATTCTGACTGTTTTATTTACCCACGACTACCTAAAGGTGTTCATTTAAATCGTAGACAAGTTTATGTTTTCTAGTAAATAAGTAAAATATCCTATTTATTTTATTAAGTTTTCTAAAAAACACTTTTTTTTAAAGGTCCAATTTAATTTACGTTTAAAATTATTTTGCCATAAAGTTATTTTGTACATAATTATGATTTTAAAGGAGAGTTTTTTTCCGCCGGCTTTTTTCTCCCGGCATACCTTAGCAAATAGGACGCCTAAAGTCGATGTAGGTACCTACCGTATTCTTTAACATTCATCTAGTCTAGTATATACTAATACCTTATGATAAATAAAAAAAATAGAATTGTGGATTTTTACAACCACTAAGACTAAGGTCGTCTGTAATGTAAGTCTTTTTAGTCTTATAAATAAAAAGAAAACTTGTATATGTACTTAAAATTTCAGCTCAACGGTGACCAAACCCGTAAACTTATAATATGTCTACTAACCAACAGCGTCTGTCACGCGATATCCTCATTCGTTCTATTGTTAGTGAATGATTTATTATACTTTACGACTGCTCGTGTAGACGTCTGGGTTTTGTCGCTAGATTTCGTCCTTTTTGGTCAAAGTTGTCTAGCTCTAAATCCAAATTAAATTGTACTTTCGTGAGTTCTTTTTACAAATTGTATCAGTAATAGTATCCAGTTCTATATGATTACCATGATCAGTCATAGTGATAGACGAGGGGTGGAATTTCGACATAACGGTTCAGTGAGTACTTATATAATATAATATAGAGTATCCTATTTATATTATAAACACGAAAGTTTGTAAGTACCTATGCATGGATAGATGGATGTTTGTTGCTCTCTCACGTAAAAACTATTGAATGGATTTTAACGAAACTTAACAATAATATAGCTAATACATCAGAATAACACATAGGCTACAATTTATAAAGATATTGTGTGTGAATTGTTTGAAATACTAATCATGCGCAGACGAAGTCGCGGGCACCATCTAGTAGTTCATAAATACGTAAAATGTCATTACATTTACCGTAATCAAGTTAGTCTCCTGTATACCTTTGTATGTTATAGTTTTATTTTTATTTTATGCCAATTTAAATATCGTTCAAATCCAGTTTAAGCCTCCCAGTGCTACAGGAATGCCATACATTTGGGTACGCAAACTCGAATCCAATTGAAGAAAATGCAATATGGAATGCGCGATCCTTTCGATATTTGAATTTGAATGCTATTCGATAACGCGCTCAGTTTTAAAAGAGTTTTCGAATAGCTCTGAATTTTTTTGTATTCACAATTTGAATTTGAATAACGCAACTGGCTGAATACAATTAATAAATTTTGATCTGTTTATGCAATTACCATTAACTTTATCTTCGTTTTCGCATTTTTCATGCGCAGTACGCCAAGTGTTCCTTTCGAATATAAATCTCTTTCTTAATTAATTTAATTTTTTTACTTTACTATGATAAAAAAATGTGTTTTTTCAAGTGAACAGTGTAGTTAATACCGTACCCTGTAGTATACGATATACTTATACATAATAATTATTAACAAAATTATTAACTCAATTTACAAAATGTTCATTGCTTGCTCTATAGTGTACTTTTTTCATCTTTGAAAGAAAATTACACAAGATTGGGTCTTTGGCGATTATAATTAATGACAAACTTTATAAATGCGCAGCTAACTTAATTAAAACTAAGCCTTTAAAACATTAGCATAGAATATTAGTAGGTAGATAAATGAAAAGCAGTAAATTAAAAGGGTCTCAATGTTTAAATGTAAATTGTGCAAGTAAAAAGACTGACATAAAAATTTTAATAACATTTTGCAATATAAACAGTATTAAAAACTACAAAAGTTTTTTTATTTGCAAACCAGATTAAAAGCTTATTAAATTTGCCGTATATAAATGTTATAATATATTTACAGACACAAAACAGTAATTTAACGTTATGAGGTTTCATAATAATATGTGGATGGAAATTACAGCGGCATTTTATAAAGGGTAATGTGATTGTTTCACCGAACATGAGCAGCGAGTAACCAAGTAGGTATTGGTACGAGATTTGCGAAGACAATTAAAAAAAAATGTTTAAAAATGAAAGCCTTAGAGAAGTTATTTACGTCCTTTGCTCTAAGATGAAATCTATCTGGGCCACAAATCTCCCCAGCAATTGTATATTGAGCCATAATGATTTATTATTGGCATTTTAATTGTTGCTTTTGATACTTTTAATAATCTATCTGCTAATAAAAATTTGTCAATGGTTTTCATATAGGTAATGTGCCACCGACGTATAACTGTCGTCATGTTAAAATTCGGTAATATTGTACGTAAATGACAAGGTAATTTATACTTAAATGATGAAGGGGTGACTGAAAATATTGTGTAAAGATGTTAAAAAAACTTTTCGCAAAATACCACTATACTGCCACTATAATATAAATATGTATAAAGAGAGATCACAAAGTCTTCTCAGTCAGACTTTAGAAATTCACACTTTTTATAAAATATACCCAAAAACGAGTAGATTTCATATACAGAGGAACTTGGAAGCAATCTTATCCATCCACTATAGTAGGTATAACAAGTCCTGGATCTGTTCAAAAACTTCCTCAGGTTTCATATTTTATAAAATTGCGGTTTCATTCGTTTTCACGAAAATAAAACAATTTCCACGTCAATGTGTTTTATTAAGCCTTTAACAATTGTAAAATGATGAATATAATTCAATCGATTTATTGTCTCATCATCAAACCCTGACATCCCATAGGAGGGAACAATTTTCTTTTCGGATATTAGAAGGGTCTTACGTCATTTTTGAAATTATAGGTACTTCTTTTGGCGATTTTGGAACAAAATATATGAGTGAATACCGGAATCTAAAGTTGACCCCACAATGTTGCCTATTTAACTCCGAAGTTTTGTAAACCAGACTACCATTACACTAAAACTATAAAATCTATAACACAGCGCTTACCACAACCGTATAAAATCCACAGCCAGTAAACTAAATAATTAATCAAGACACACTCGAATGGGTAAGTAATAATATTTAAGTGTGATCCAATTAGTATAATGGAAGGATCCGCGACAATGGGCCGAACACTTAATTAAGATGCGACACTTTTAGGACACTGTATAGTAGAACAGCGATACGACATGTCCTATATTTATTTAGGTGAATTCGTTAAGCGTTGAGCCTGGCTCTGAAAACATTGGAGAAAACAAAATGTAAGCGATCTTTTCTGTTTTAGATCGATGACAAAATTTTATTATGTTTCAAGGTCAGGTTCTCTTACAGAAGTTATTGTGGGCTTTTAAAAGTAAATAATAGATTAATCCAGTGTAAGCAATGAAGCGAGCC
>DWQL01000509.1:0-14829 GCA_018231265.1 Noctuana haematospila | reverse complement strand
ACCGTCTCCCTGATTTTCTAATCCGTCTTTAGTTATAAAATAAATCCCCCCTCCTCTTTTGCAATAAATGATATTTTTATATAATTCCTTCTTTTTCTGTTAAAATAAAGGAAAATTACATAAAGAAGGCGTATTTATTTGAATGTAATCTATAAAAAAAGAGCTATCATTTTAATACTTTTATTCTGGATCAGTATTCTCTCTATTTTTCCTTATTATTTCAACCATTATATTTTCAGTCAGGATGATCTTTTGTTTCATCGCACAAGATTAGAAAATTATACTCAAGCGATTAAACATTTAGACTTTTTCCCACGAGTTTTTCCTGCTATGGGACTCAATTTTGGCTATGCGGCTGACCTATTTTATCCTTCTATTTTATTATTACCATTTGCACTTTTTAGGATCATAGGACTCGCTTTTGTTCCTTCATATTACTTATACCAACTCCTAATCAGTTTTGTTACTGCTGGGACTGCTTACTATTTTCTTTTTTCGATAAAAAAGTCAGAAAAACTAGCACTATTATTTTCTTGTTTTTACACGCTTTCTAGTTATCGTTTAATCGATCAATCTGTTCGAGCTGCACTTGGAGAATCATTGGCGTTTGCTTTTCTTCCTTTATTTGTTCTTGGCGTATACTCAATTTTTTATACCGCTAAGCAGCGTTGGCAGTTATTGGCCGTTGGCATGAGTTTATTGATTGCCAGCCACTTAATAACCGCATTCTATTCTTTTGTTTTTCTACTTGTTTTTATTTTAATGAATTGGAAGAAATGTAAAAAAACTCAAATCATAAACTTAATCCAAGCTTGTCTGTTAACCGTTGGTTTGTCCGCATGGTTTTTGTTTCCATATTTAGAGCAAACCAATCACTTAACCTTTAATTTCAATAAAACAACGTTATGGCCCAGTGGTTTGAATTTTAGTTTGGCCAATCTAATTGAAAATAGTCTTGCCAATATAAGTGCTCCCTTTACTAATTTGAAACCAAACATCGGTCTGCTTCTCTTGGTTGTTGTACTGATTGCTGGAATTTATTATCGAAAATTAACAACTATCAATAAGTACCTGACATTGGTTACCATCTTAATGATGGTTCTAGCGACAAATCTTTTCCCTTGGGGTCTTTTTAACCTGTCGCCTCTAGCGACTATCCAGTTTCCCTGGAGATTATTGCTATTTGCTTCATTTTTTGCTAGTTTGCTTGCTGTTAGTTTGATCGAACAATTTCATTTAGTATCCACTAAAAATAGTCTAATTTTGATCACCATTTCCAGCTTTCTAGCTATAGGATTTAATGTCAATAACTTGATACAAAGTACTGCTCAAAATAACATAACCGTGACAAATGAAAATTTTGCTAATTTTTATGAATCAGAAATTGGACATGGTAAAGAATACTTAGTAAAAGATACGGACTATAAAAAATATTTTGCTACTCCTGGTCTGATCATCGATGGTGTACCCTATACTGCTTCTCCTAGTCAACTAAAAAACGACTACAATCATAGTAGTTATACTGTACGGATCGAGGGAGATCAAGAGGTCCAATTACCAAAATTTTATTATAAAGGATATGAGGTAAAAGTGAATCAAACAGCAGTTGACCATTATAACAAAAATGGTTTAGTTACGGTTAGGCTTGGTCCCGGTTTTCATTCGATCAATATTTCGTATAAAAAAACTATGATCCAGAAAATTTCAGTTATTTGCTCCCTTTTGATAGCGGGAACCATGATTTTATATAATAGAATTAGAAAAAATAGCAGATCAATAACCTCTAAATAATAGCGTTAATTCACTATGTAATCACAACAAATAAATTAATTTCATGCCACGTTTAGCTTATGTAAAAAAGTGTAGACAGCTTCCTAAATGCTCGGACGTTGTTTACACTTTTTTAGGTTAAGAAACTATCTTATCAACCTTTTTATTCGACATCTTTTATTTAACTCACTATTTTAGATAGTTAAACACTTTGTTTCACAATAATAACCTTTGCCACCAACATAAACTTTTCCTATTTCATTCTCACTGTTGGCTGTTAATTTTACTACTATTTCAGAAGGCGAGTGTAAAGAATAACCTTGCTCGAATACATAACTTTCTTTTTGTAAATTACTCTGTTTGTAAAGGAAGCAAGCTAATGCACCATTTGAAGTTCCAGTTGCGGCTTCTTCATCAATATCGTATAGTGGTGCAAAATTTCTACATATAATTCGATCGTCATCAAAAGTATATAAATGTGCTCCGATAACATTATAGTGCTTGCTTATTTCTTTAATTTTTTTATAATCAGGGTCCAGTGCTTGTAATTGTGCTTCACTTTTTACAGGAACTAAAATATCTTTTAAACCTGTAGAGACAATTTGAATTGGGAATTCCTTATCTATCACTTGAATGTCAAAACAGTCGCTTAACTCGTTTGGAGATAGGATATCATAGAATGTCGGTTTGTTTTGTTCCATGAATATGACGTCATCTTTTATGGTGATGCTAAGAACACCGCTATTGGTTTCAATTGTATAGTAATTCTTGGAAAGTTTATTCAAATGCATTAGTATCACGAGAGAACCTATTGTAGCATGACCACATAAATCAACTTCTTCTTTTGGTGTATAATATTCAAATTTGTAATCAGCAATAGCAGATTCTGATATAAATGCAGTTTCTGCATAGCCTAGTTGTTTAGCTATTGTCATCTTTTGAATGGTAGTTAATGTATCTTCAAACAATACGACACCAGCTTTATTGCCACCTTTTTGATCCTTACTAAATGCACTTGCAACATAAGCGGTTATTTTCATAGGTATCTGCCCCCTCATTTTATAGTGAATTGTAGCATAGAAAACGCTACAGATAAACAAGTTATTGGCTAAAGTTGCTGTAAATGAAGCAAGTAAATAGTTTCAGATAATGGTAATTCATATTAGGGTTTGGCACCTATTTATCATCAATACTTCGGTACTCAGCTACTAATTCGTCTATCAATCCTTCAATTTTGTAGTACTCGTGTTATAATTTTTATGGAGGTAAATATCATGAAAAAAACAACTTTTACTTTATTACTGTCGTCATTACTATTGCTTGCTGCTTGTAATTCAAAAAATGAACAATCTGCTTCGGACAGTAGCTCAGCTGCTAACACAACTACGTCATCTATATTAAAAACATCTGACTCTACATCAGCTTCAGAAACTAAAATAATTTCAAGTTCTGTATCCTCTGAGGAACAGACCGTTGCACTATCCGAAGAGCCGCAAAGTAGTGTTCCTATTCCTGATATGTCACAAGAACAAGCTTTACAACACATATTAGAGACGTATCCTGATACAAATAACGAAGATACTAGCTTAATTTTCTGGCAAATGATCGATACTGACTTTTTGTTCAAAGCGTATAGTAAAAGTATTTCTAGTCAAGGTGGATCAGGTACTCTAGGATTTTTCCGTGTAACGCCTCAAGGTGATGTCTCTATGACTGATGCAACAGGAAATCCATTTTAGATAGCCTTTATGGTTATCTTTTTTTATTCCTATTTCATTTATTTTTTGTAACCAAGTAGGTACTGTGCAACATCAACTCATTACTCGTTGTGTTTTACAGCAATTTCAGCTTATTTCCTAAAGGATTGCTTCTGCTTCCGCCGTTTATTCGTTTTTATGGCATTTTTTACGTCCCCTTTTACTTTATGTGGAATGTAAAGTTCTTCTAAAATAAAGAACATCTGCCTGATTTAATTTGAATTCTGCGGCTCCCACTGCTGTTTAAATATGATTTATTTTAGTTGTACCAATTTAGCAACTCAATCTATAATCCTTACCAGTTCTTTCATCCTCTTCTTCAATCTCTCGAACCACTTTGGCTGGACTTCCTACTACAACTACATTATCTGGAACATCCTTTGTTACTGTTGAATCCGCAGCAACAATCGAATTTTCTCCAATTGTAATTCCAGGTAAAACAGTCACATTTGCCCCAAGCCACGCATTTTTCTTAATACAAATCGGCTCCACTTTAATTCCACGTCTTTTTTTAGGAGACATCAAATGGTTCACTGTAATTAATCTAGATCCTGGACCAATCAACACTTGATCTTCAATCGTTATCCCACCCAAGTCGACAAACATCACACTTTGATTAATAAAAATATCTTTTCCAAATTTAATATGTTTACCGAAATCACTATAAAAAGGCTGTGAAATTTTTACTGATGAATCAATTTTTTGTCCTGTAATTTTCTCTAAATAGTGTAATACCTCTTCATTAGGATAGTATTGTGCATTCAATAACATTATCAATCGCTCATTATTTTGCTTTATTAAATGGATTTCTTCAAACAAGGGTGAATTCTTTACTATCTCTTTCCCTACAATTCTCTGTTGTAAACCTATGTTTGACATTTTATTTCCCTCCTTAGACATTCATTATATTTTCACTATCCCAATCATACAAGAATCAGTTATACTTAACTAATACCAATAAAACATATATAACTATTCTTTTTAACTATAGGAGGAAATGACAAATGGAACTTCGTGTGTTAACTTACTTTTTAACTGTTGCAAGAGAAAAAACAATTAGTAAAGCTGCTGAAGTCTTACATCTGTCTCAGCCAACTCTTTCAAAACAATTAAAAGAACTTGAAGAAGAACTAGGCGTTACATTATTTACTAGAGGGAATCGATTTATCACCTTAACAGAAGATGGTATCTATTTAATGAATAGAGGAAAAGAAATTCTATCTTTGGTTGATTCAACAATGACGAACCTTACTAAAAATGAAGTTATTAGTGGGCAAATAACAATTGGTGGAGGTGAAACACAAGCGTTTGAGTTTCTCAGTCATATTCTGTACGAACTTAGAGATAACTATCCAGAAATTAATATACACCTTTATAGTGGAAACGCCGATGATGTATTAGAAAAAATTGATAAAGGACTTTTAGATTTTGGACTTGTTATTGATCCCGTTGAAAAACAGAAATACGAATATATTCGACTGCCTTTAATTGATTCTTGGGGGATTTTGGTCAATAAATCACATCCTCTAGCTAAACAAAAAATAGTCCAACCACAAGATATTCAACAGACACCTTTACTCATTTCAAATCAATCATTCGTGGATAATCAGCTGTCTGAATGGTTTGGAGGAAATATAGAGCACCTGAATGTTATTGGCACATATAACTTACTTTACAATGCCTCACTGTTGGCAAAGGAAAACATTGCCAGTGTTCTTTGTATTGATGGGATTGTGAATACGACGAATACAACCCTAATCTTTATTCCTTTTTCACCACCATTAACCGCAAATATCAGCATTGTTTGGAAAAAAGGCCAAATCTTTTCAAGTGCTTCAAAAGAATTTTTACGCTTATTGAAGTTGGTTTAGTTTCTTTCATTTTTATAATTTTAGGTTGATATCTTATACGCTCTTTCAAAAAAATATTGAGTTTACTTGAGACTATGCAAATTCCTAAAAATTTATGATAACAATGATTTAGACTAAATGAGAATGTAAAATAAATGCAAAAAGAGTTGTGTTCACACATCAGCATTCTATTAACTTTTACTAATATGAACCATAAATACGCATGTTTAAAAAAAAAGAAAAATCAAACAGCTAGCTTATTTGCTAACTATGTTGACCTCTAGATTAACACTATTAAAAGGTACTTCAACAAAAAAATAGACAGTAGAAACGTTGTACATCAACGTTTCTACTGTCTGTCTCCACAAATTGAATGGAGACGGCGGGAGTCGAACCCGCGTCCAAACACATTGTCACTTAAACTTCTACGTTCATAGTCATACTATTTTAAGGTTTCGCTGAAGCTTATGCCGCATAACAGGCCCAAACTCTCGCTAGTCTGATGATCTCTTCTAAATTTTACAGACGGAAAAATTTAGCGTATCCCACTTAATTTGAGACCCTTACTCGAGCACATGGGCGATGCCGAGAGGATCTTCACCCGCTGTTTTTACGCAGCTAGAGCGAAAGTATTGTTTGTGTTTTTAGCAGTTATATTTAACTGTAACGTTTTTACGTAGACGTAACCTACGAAACGCGATTCAAGCTCAACTATGCCTGTCGAATCCGTAACGTCCCCGTTAAGATTAAATAGCATACTATACGCTTTTGTTAGTATAACATATTTTTTTAAACATTTAAAGGATCAAACGTAGCATCTTCCACCTTTTAACTGAACAAGATAACATGCTTTTCTGATATAACGTTGACTCTAAACATCAATGACCTGTTCCAAAAACATTCACTAAAACCGTTCCAATCACGATAAAGCCAAGTCCGATAATCGTGGGTGTATTGATTTGTTCTTTCCAATAGACAACAGAAAAAACAGTAATCAAGATGATGCCTACTGCTCCCCATAATGCATATGCTACATTTAATGGCATATATTTTATTGCTTTTGATAAACTGTAAAAACAGACCACATAAGCAATCAAGCATTCTACAGATGGAACTAATTTACTGAAACCATCCGTTGCTTTTAATAAATTTGTGGCGATGACCTCACTTATTATAGCTACAAAAAGATATAAGTATCCAATCAAACTCGTTCACTCCTCACTATTTCCTCAATCATTATAGCAGAAATCAACCGAAATGGAACAATGATCTTGAGTATTTGCTACTAACAGAAAAAGACCACCAATAGACTCAGCAGCTTATGCTAACTTGGTGATCTTCCATTAAGTATATTGTGTTAAAATTTGAAATCAAGCCTCATCAGAGTAATTAAGCATCCAATTGATCCCAAATTTATCAACGACCATACCATATTTTTTAGCCCAAAATGTTTCCCCAAGCGGCATCGATATTTTACCACCCTCTGCTAAACGATTAAAAATCCGATCGATTTTTGCCTCATCATTTGTGTTGATCACTAGAGAAACATTATTGCCTTCAATAAACGTCAAGCCCATACCATCTGGCACATCTGATATCATAACAGGTACACCTTCGATTGTTATCGAAGAGTTGATGACCAAGTCTTTCCAAGCTTCCGGCGTTGGGTGTTCAGGATCTGCCGGTGCATCTGCAAATGTCATAATGCCTTCATTTTTCACATCAAACACCGTTTCATAAAAAGCGATCGCAGCCTTTGCCCCATTCTTAAAATTCAAGTACACTTCTAACATGTTAATCATCCTCTCGCTCTATTTTTAATGATTATCTCATGGCAAAATAGATTACGCGAAAAGAACGCTCAACTTAAACTAGAAATCAGTATTATTTAACAGGGCTTCAACAAATTGTTCCAGGTACGTTTGATCCAGCTCATCATAGCCGTGAGTGATCGAACTATCCAAATCTAACACGCCTAAGAGCTTCCCATCCTTAACCATGGGCACAACAATCTCAGAACGAGCAGCTGAATCACAAGAGATATAGTTTTTATGATTTTTAACATCTTCAACGATTAACGTTTCACGCTTTGCAGCTGATTCCCCACAAACCCCTTTTCCTATTGTGATTCGTGTACAAGAAACTTTTCCTTGAAATGGCCCCAAAACTAATTCTTCCCCATCAAATAAATAGTAACCTGCAAAAACAGTATGAGGTAAGACATCAGCTAATAAGGCAGAAGAATTTGAAAGATTAGCGATTTTATCATGCTCAATTTCAATGATTGCCGCTTGTTGCTGTACTAGCAATTGGTAGGCTGCTGTTTTCTCTTCAGTTGTTTTCCACATTATTCCTGTCACGCTCTTTTCTAGTCATTTATTTTTTATTATAGCACAAAGTGCCCCATTCCCTTTCTAATTCGTTTGTTTTTTTATTCGCAAAGATATTCATACTCTTCATAACAAATTCAAATGAATTCACACTTTTTTCAAGCTTTTTTATGTTTGATTTAATCTATTAAGGTTATAGTTTAATCATAGTAAACAACCCATAACTTTGTGGATGAACGTGGTGTTAAAACTCTTTGAGGACTAACGGATGTTTATTCTCGACCTGATGAGGTGTAGGTTCGAATCCTACCGTCCACGTATGTGCAGTTTTTGCACTTAAGTATAGATAGACGCTTTTATAGAAAGGAATGATGTTTATGAAAAAAATTTTAGTTACAGGAGCAACATTATCTGCGATCACACTGGCTGCCTATTCATTGTTGAAGCATACACCAAAACATCAACATGATTATGGCAAACTATAGTCAAAAAGTTGAGGTCGAGATAAAAGTGTTTAGCTCCAAGAAATTAGAAGAAATTCACGAAAATTGCTCTTCAAATTTTTGTGAATTTCAGCTTATTTCCGAAGGAGCAGCTTTTTTCTCGCCGTTTATTCGCTCTCAACTTTTTTCTGTTATTTTTGATAATCATTTCACAAATATAAATGAGAGCTAGTTATTTAAAGACTAAATGATACTCCCCTTCTTCAGCATTATCCAAATATTGATATAAAATCAATTCCATGATCGCCAACATTGAAATATGTGACGTAATTTCCATCTTATTTAAAAAAAGTTCATCTGTAAATACATAAAAATTAATGTCGCTCATATTTTGAATCACATTATTATCAGCTCCTGTGATCGAAACAAGTAGTGGATGTGCCGCATTTTTTAAGTATTGCATCAACTGAATCCATTCTTCATCTTTTCCTTGATACGTTAAAATAAATACCATATCCTCTGATTTGATCTGCCGTTGCACAACCGCCCGCATCGACTGATCTTCAGGAAATACTACTAAAAATCCAGCTGCGACAAATAGATACTTTACGTATTGCATGAGCTGTTTATTCATGCCTTTAGCAAATAAATAAATAATCGGCTTTTTCTTCAAAAATTCGCCGACTTTGAGCAAACTATTTTTGTCGATTACGCGAACTGATTCATTGATATTCTTTAAATACTCTTCTCGATAATCTTTTTGCGACACAACAAAGGGACTGACTTTCTCTTCTTTTTTCTGGTTTAAAAGAGTATATTTGATTACAGTTGTAAATTCACTATAACCAGAAAAGCCAATTTTTCTAACAAATCGCAAAAAAGTCGTTGTTGAAACAAAACAATCATCAGCTACTTCTCGAATACTTTTATTTTTAATTTCATTCAAATTTTTCACAACATAGTCAAATAATAGGTGCTCATTTTTTATTAACTCTGAAACATGAGGGTTTACCACTTCAAAAAAGTCCATCTATTTCCCTCCTACCTAATTTTAGGAATACTTTGCGCAATACAATGAATATTTCCACCGCCTAATAAAATTTCCCGAGCAGGAACACCGATAATTTTGCGGTCTGGGTATAATGTTTCCAATAGTGATCCAGCTGCCTGATCATTTTTATCATTAAATATGGGATAGATAATACCGCCATTCGCCGTATAGTAACTAACATAGCTAGCAGTCAGTCGATCTCCAGGAAATCTTGGCAGCATGCCATTGACTGGGTCTACTCCCTGACTTTCTTCGGTTGTAATATACATGGGTTCAGGCATCAACATTTTGTGAATAGTCAGTTTTCGACCTTTAGCATCCGTTTCATTTTTTAATTGTTCATATGCAGCATTAGAAATCTCATATTGAGGATCTTCTGGATCTTCTGTCCACGTCAAAACAAGCTCACCTGGTCGTACCACATTGAGCATATTATCGATATCACCGTTCGTCTCATCTAAAAAGAAGCCTTGTTTTAGCCAAATGATTTTTTCTACATTACAGTAGTTTTTTAAGATCGTTTCGATTTCCTCTTTAAAGAGTTTACTATTTCTACCTTCTGAAAGTAACACTTCCTCAGTTGTATACAATGTTCCATCTCCATCTAAATGAATAGAACACCCCTCCAAAATAAATTCCTTCAAAGAGTAATAATCGATTCGATTGAACTCACATAATTTTTCAGCAATCAAATCATCTTGATCCCAAGGAAAATATAGTCCATCTAATAAGCCGCCCCAAGCATTAAATCGCCAGTCAACTCCACGAACTTCCCCTTTTTCGTTCGTAACATAAATTGGACCATAATCTTTGATCCAAGCATCATTATTGCTCATTTCCAGCACTCTAATTGTTTCTGGTAAGGATTGGCGGGCATTTTTGTATTGTTTAGCAGAAACCAACATAGTGACTGGTTCAAACAATGCAATTGTTTCGGCTACTGCCGCATAGGCTATTTGAGCAGGTTTCCCACCATTACGCCAATTATCAGCTCGCTCTGGCCAAATCAGATATGTTTCTTCATGTGGATCAAATTCTCCTGGTGCAAAAAAACCATCCTCTTTAGGATTGCTAGTTGTTAATTTCATACGAGCTGCACTCCTTTACTTTATCGGTCACTCTCTATTATTTCTGTATGTAAGCGATATATTTTTAATATATCAGAAAAAAAGAGTAGAAACTAGTTTTTGCCCCTACTCTTTTTATTAAAACTAAGCAGTAATGATTGTGCCGGTTTCTTCTTCTAATAAATTTTTGATATTTTCTAAGGAGGTAATCACCGCTTTACCTTTAGCATTTTCTTTAATAAAGGTTATGGCCGCTTGAACTTTAGGTAACATACTGCCAGGTGCAAACTGATTGTCTTCAATATACTTTTCAATTTCAGCAACACTAACTTTAGTCAAATCCGCTTGGTTTGGTTGATTAAAATTGATACTAACATGATCTACGCCTGTTAAAATAACCAACATATCTGCATGGACTAAAGCTGCAATTTTTTCAGAAGCAAAGTCTTTATCGATGACAGCTTCAACGCCTTGATAAATCCCCTCTTTGATCACTACAGGAATACCACCTCCGCCTCCAGCAATCGTGATAATCCCGTTTTCTACCATTTGTTGTATCACAGGATATTCAACAATATCGATTGGCTTTGGTGAAGGAACTACTTTACGAAAACCTCGACCTGAATCCTCGACAAAAACGGCAGATGTCTGTTGTTTTTCGGCTTCCATTTCTTCTTTACTTAAAAAAGGACCAATCGGTTTACTTGGTGCTTGAAACGCTGGATCAGTTTCACTAACAACGACTTGTGTTAGGATCGTGGCGGTATTTTTAGAGAGATTTCTTTTTTTCAATTCAGCTACTAATGCATTTTCTAACCAATAGCCAATACTGCCTTGAGTCATAGCAACAGCTGTGTCGACTGGCATAGCTGGATTTTTCTCTGTTGCTCCTAATTGCTGCTGCAATAATAAGTTACCAACTTGTGGACCATTGCCATGCGTGATAATCAATTCATGTCCGTCCTCAATAAAATCAGCTAAATAATATGCCGTATGTGCTAAAGCCTTTTTTTGGCCTTTAGCACTAGGATCATTTGTCAGGATCGCATTTCCTCCTAAAGCTACTACAATACGTTTTGTCATAGGTTCCACCTCATTTGGGTACTTGCTGGGTAATACAGTGAATGTTGCCACCGCCTAAAAGAATTTCTCTTGCAGGTACACCAACAACTTTTCTATCAGGATATAATTTTTGCAATAAACTTATTGCTTTTTCATCATTTGGATCATCAAACAACGGTAAAACGATACCGTCATTGGCTGTATAGTAATTTGCATAACTGGCAGCTAAACTGTCCCCTTTTTCTCGCGGTAATGTACCTGCTACTGCATCGACACCGAAACTCTCTTCTTCGGTGATCAAAATAGGTTTTGGTACAAATAATTTATGAATAACCAGCTTACGACCTTTAGCATCTGTTTCATTTTCTAAAATAGCTAAGCACTCTTTGGAAATTTCATATTGTGGATCATTTTGATCATCGGTCCAAGCCAAAACGACTTCACCTGGTTTTACAAAATTAACGATATTATCTACGTGACCATTCGTTTCGTCTAAATAAATACCGCGTTTTAGCCAAATAATCTTTTCTAATGAAAGATATTCTTTTAAGACTTGTTCGATTTGCTCTTTTGAAAGTTGAGCATTTCGACCTTCTGAAAGTAAGCACTCTTCCGTCGTGATTAACGTCCCTTCACCATCCACATGAATTGAGCCGCCTTCTAAGACAAAATCATTTAAGCGATAACGATCTTTACACTCTACTTCACAAATTTTTTGTGCTACTTGATCATCTTTGCCCCAAGGGAAATAAAGACCGTCGACTAAGCCACCCCATGAATTAAACGTCCAATCCACACCACGGATTTCACCTTCATCATTTTTAACAAAAGTTGGGCCACAATCTCGAACCCAGGCATCATCGTTAGCAATTTCAACAACACGAACACTTTCAGGCAACATATGACGAGCATTATCATATTGTTCAGCAGATACACCAACTGTCACAGGTTCAAATTCGCTGATTGCAACGGCTATCGCTACAAATGTTTTTTGAGCTGGCTTACCACCATTTCGCCAGTTATCTGGACGTTCTGGCCATAAAATATAAACTCCTTGATGAGGTTCAAATTCTCCTGGCATGCGAAACCCATCTTTTTTTGGTGAACTATCAATTGTTTTCATGTTCGACACTCCTTTTATCTTGATTTTTTTCTACTTGTTTTTTTGCATACTCTTTATCGCCTAGACGAATACAAATTTCACCTATGATCGTGGCAACAACTGTTCCAATTAAAATCGGGATTTTCTCACTAAATTCTGTACTGGATAATGGTACAACTGAGAAAAATAAGGTAATAACTAATAAAATAAATGGTACATAGGCAATTATTTTTAGTAGAGTAGGTCCTCCCGGTACTTTAAACGGTCGTTCTTGATCAGGATCGATTTTACGTAATTTTAAGAAAGCAGGGAACATCATAATATATGAAATTAGCAATGCCACCACATTTAAAGCGAAGAAGGCCCAAAAAATATTTTCATTTGGAATAAATGGTGCAGCTATTACTAAGACTGAAGCCACGATTCCATTGACGATAGATGCGCCTACCGGCATTTCATTTTTAGGATTTTCTTTTGCAAATACTTTTGGCATATCGTGGTTTTTAGCAGCGTAAAAAGCAACGTAGTTGACTCCTAAAGCCCAAGAAATCAGATTTGCAGCTAACGTATACATAAACAACAACCCAATAATGATGACAAATGGATTGATTCCTCCAACCAATAAGATAAAGCTATCGATCAAGCCACCAGACGTCGACAATTGATCTGCTGGAACTGCCGCACCCATCCCAAATGCAGCAAATAGATAGAAGAAGGCAATTAAAATACCACCGAAAATAATGGCTTGAGGAATTTGTTTTTTAGGATTCTCCATATCACTAGCAAGTGTTGTGACCACTTCAAACCCTAAAAAGTTAAATAATATCACTGAAATAAAACTTAAACTTTCCAAATCAAAACTTGGCAGTAAAGCTCTACCAGAAAAATCGTTTGCCATCCCTTTGGTCACAGCGTGATAAATTCCTAAAACACCTAAACAAACCATGATGGCTACTTTAGCAAATGCTGCTAGATTTAAGATCCATTTACTATCACTAACTGGAAAACAACTAATAAACGTAACGGCCCAAATAAAGACTAACTGTCCCAAGATAAAAACAGGCGTTCCCAGTTCTAATCCGAAAATTTGAGTCATGACCTCTGTAAATAAAACAGCTAAACTTGCCATCCAAATTGGGAAATTGATCCAATAAAACCAAGCTAGTCGAGCACCCCAGCGACGACCGAAGGCCATTTTTACCCAATCATAAATTCCTCCATCTCCAGTATACGTCGTCCCTAGTTCAGCTGAAATTAAACCATATGGTAAAAAGAACAAAATAAGTAAAATCCCCCACCAGAAAAATTGTGAGGAGCCAATAGCAGCGGCTGGAGCGGCAGATTCCACAACAAGGATGACAACAACCGCCATTAGAACTGCGTCAAACAACCGAAATTTCTTTTTTTCTTTCATGTTTTGTACGCACCTTTCATTAAAGAAAATGGAAATAGAAGGAGCAAACAATTGACGATTGGCTCTGCTTCTATTTCATCATTTCTTTAAAAATCACTTAGCAACTACAGCATTTCTTAACATTAATTCAAATTCTGCATCATACTGCTCACCAACAGCCTCACTAGCATAATCTAAATAAGGATTCATGAAATAGACTAATAATGAACGCATGGCTGTCAAGCGATTTTCAGCTTCATCTAAAATAACAGAGTAAGGAGCATCCAAGACTTCATCGGTGACTTCTTCTCCTCTGGTTGCAGGTAAGCAATGTAAAAATTTAACGTGAGGTGCAGCCATATCGATCAATGATTTATTAACTTGGTACTTCGGATAGAATGTCGCCATCCGCTCTTCTTCTGATAGTTCCGCTTCATATAAACCGTACCAAACATCTGTATAAATAAAATCAGCATCTTTCATCGCTTCTTCAGCATTTTCTGTGATTAAGACACTACCGCCAGAAAGTTCAGCATTCTTTTGGCCGATGGCAAGAGTTTCTGCTTTGATTTGAAATCCTTTTGGTCCGAACTGAACAAAATCCATCCCCATTTTTGTTGCCATAAACATTGTAGACACACAGACTTGAGTAGCATCACCGACAAAGACAATTTTACAATCACTGAGTTTTTTACCTGCTGGTAAATGTTCTGTCATGGTAATAATGTCGCCTAATTCTTGTGTTGGATGATTATAATCACTCATGCCGTTGATAACTGGAATCGTTGCATCTTTGGCTAAATCAACGATTGTTTGATGGCGTTCAACACGAGCCATTAAAATATCAACTAATCGAGATAACACTCTGGCTGTATCTCCTAAAGACTCATGCCCACCTAATTGAATTTGACCCGGTGCTAAATATTGAGCATGTCCGCCGAGCTGGGTCATGGCGGTTTCAAATGATACTCTGGTACGAGTTGACGATTGTTCAAAAATCATTC
>DWQL01000508.1:0-14830 GCA_018231265.1 Noctuana haematospila | reverse complement strand
GTTTAGTAATATGTATATTGCCACCATCTTGATTAAGATAATTCGGTTACAAACGCGTTTGTACTTTCGTTATTGCTTTCAATCGAGTTTCAGTATTTCGCCTGGTTGAAATAAATTCAAATTCTGAAATAACCTACAAAAATATTAATTTTAATTAAATCATATGATATTAACGTATGATATGTAGATAGAAAATGTTTAATGTTTGTGTGGGTGATGATATAAAAATGAACTACAACCATAATGATATATAAGAATATTGTACATTAGTGGGAGAAGGAACTTAATAATAATAACTTGCGTTACAAAAACAAACGCCTTCAAATTGTCGAGCACATACTTAATGCTTTGCAAATTAAGACAAATTTGGTTTTCTCATAGATGCCATTATCAGAACTGGACCAAATTGAAATGGGAAAAAATGATTCTCAAAATCCGTTCACCCAGTCGAAAGTTATGAGGTAAAATCGAGAACCGCCTCCTTTATTTAAGGCCGTTGAAGATTACAAAGTCAAGACAATAAAACTAAAAGGATTACTGGAGTATACCGTCACAACTATGTGACATACTGATGTATTGTTAAAGTGGAAGGCGAAGTAATGTCCATGCGACAGAATTCAATTACAAATTAATTAATTAATAGCCGTACTATATTAAACTAACGCAACATCGGCATTAATAGTAACCATAGTCCTGCACTCATTGTATGTAATTACTAATACTTCCAATAATTTATTTAATTAATTAAAATCAACAAAAGTTCAACACACGTCTATAACAATATTTACATAGAGCGCTGTCGCATCGCAATGTTATTTCGCAGAAAAAAGGGACATTGACATGGTCTAATCTAGGGCGAATAATTGTTAGGTTGGTTCTAGGTAATGTCCAGCAAATATGAGCAACAATGGGAAGAAGCAAAGAGATACGAGTAGGTACTCGTAGCAACTGACACTACCATTTTGAATTGTAGTTATATTATTTGTGTTTCGCAACTTCAACAGACTTGCGAGTCACGTGACTTGCATATAGGTATATTTTGTGTTTAAACGAATAGTTTTACATTTAGGTGGTTACTAGAAAAATCTGGTTAGCGCGTACCCTACGCAGTAAACTCCGGAGGCGACATAACAATTGCGAGAGGTCGTAAAATTCGTTGCTTGTTATCTGCCCTCTGTAGACCACGCGATATTGTCAGCGGCCATTTTGTTTGTAATAAACAAAAAAATTTCCCTTTTAGTAATATGTCAACCTAAAATATATTTTTACTTGCATGCATCTTATTAGATTACGAGTAAATTGATATTATACAAGATTATTAAAATTTAACAGCTATTATTCAGTAGGTAAGTCATGACATTTAAAAATAAAATAAGAGGTTGAGAGCTGAAAATCTTAAGGCAGTGAATACTACTACTACTTATGACTAACTACATTCACAATATTTCGTATACAATGTATACCTACCGGTACACGTAGATATTACACAGAATGAAATCATCTCCATGAATAAATGTCGGGGCATGAACAATTGATTTCCAAAAATTGTACACTTGGTTTGGCGTTAAGGAGACGGTATGGCTTTCTTAATTGTTGTATCTGTCATCTACGTAAGGCACACAGGAAACCGAAACGTATTAATATTAAAACAATTTCAACGCTACTTGGATGCTAATGCTTCTGTATTATACGTATATTACTCGTATGTATTATATATATATGTATGCCAAGCTAAAGCGGGGCAGGCATTTGGACTGGGTCTGAAATATTGATAGAATTTTTATAACGAGTACCTCGTCTCGTATATGAAATTCTAAAGGAAAGAAATGTAATAAAAAAAGTTAGGATATCGAAGGTTATCGTGTTGGAAATTACGTGTATGATAGCTTAAAGTTTGCAAATGTTTGTTGTTTCTTTCCGTTTTTCCGTTATAGGGAATACAACAAAACACCCAGAACCAGTAACGTAGGAGTAGTAAAATCAACAAATACAGACCGACCCAACTCAACTACCCGAAGGGTTAACTAATTTAAACAATATATTTTATTAACGTCCTACCTTTGCGTCGCTATAATATTGTTACAGTAATTTAAGTTTTAGTAAATTTCAGTACCAAAGCTCAAGAAAATCTTCACTTCTTAAAAGAAGTAAACATCCCGCATACTGGAAGAGACTTTGGAGCAATATTTCATGAATGTCTAGTTACATTTTGGGGCAATTTAGCGAATTCGCCACGTACTTGTTCTTTGTTACGAAGCGTTATAGGTAAATTTGTCAAACACGAATTGAAATGCTGGGAACGATCTCACGAAAGACTCTTCCAGCTGAAGAAATAACGATAACTCTTGTATACTTGTATAGGTTGGTAGGTAGGTATAAATCAAATTAAGAAATCACGAAAACATCAAAATATAGGATTAATATAACAATATACAATAAATAACTTAATACATTTCTAATAGGAGTAAATGTTTGTCGGTTCGGTCAATGATCCTTTGTTGGCGTGTTGTTTTATCAACCAAGAAACCTTACACATTTTCGTGACGTGACTCGTTGATTTACAAAGAAAAACTGAACAGTTAATAATATTATTTTATTATGGAAGTACCGAACATGCAGGCCACCTTATCTTAAGCTGTCAGGACCTCAAATTTAGTCTGCAATTGCCTAATCGTCATAATTAAGCAACAATCACACTTATTTGTTTCACACAATCACATCTTAATTGTTGATTATGACGACAGTTTTGCTAATATACTAATAGGGAATATGCGTGAATTTTTATATTTCTATACGATAGTAACTATACAATCACAAATGAGTCGCATATGCTGCTATAGGCATATACGACCCACGAATAGAATAACTGCCAGGCACTTCCCTTTACTTGGGACAGGATTTTTCCATGGATTTACCATGATATATTCAACGCCAGATTTTAATTAAGCCTTTCTAATCGGGCGATTTGTTAAACATATTCTAAGTCAGTGGGTTTCAACGTAAATTTCGAAAGGGGTTCATACTATTTACTACTACACTGGACGTAGCATGGACCGTGGACACACTTGATTTGAATAAGCCTATTGAGGAATGTGGATAATGCCTTATCCGTACCACTAGGCACGTATTATATTTGACCGGCCGTATTTAAATAATACAACGCTGCAGAGGAAATAGCCTGGGTTGGTCCTGTCCTGTTCTCTTGTCTCTTGATTTTTTTTATCACACATCTTTCTTTCGTTTAATAGAATGAATATTAGACTGCCCTAAGCAGTTTGAAATATTATTAGAATACCAGAATTTTAGATAAATCCAATTCCAATAACATCAATAGTCACATTTAAGTTGTTTATCACTTTCTGCCTATTAAGCACGTCTTGTAAGATTAATATTGATCAATCAGTTATATCTAATAAAATTTAACAAATGCACATATTATTATAATGTAAATTCATCCAGCTGAACACATGCCGTTCTAAATCCGATCCAGAATATCGTTACCAGTCATATATTCCATAGCGTAGCGGTGTATTTACATAATCATAAAATTGGTTTATTTTTGAAAGATCTCGTGGTTTGTTGTCATTAACATTTTTCGCGTCGTGGTTATTACTTAAAGTCTGAACGCGGAAACCCAGCCCTGGAGGACGACAGTTTAAGAACTTGACAACACAGCCCAAATAATAGCTAATTAATTATAGAGGATTAAATTTAATAATACTCATTCCAAACCAACTAACAAATTCGGGAGTCGAACAATATACGCTTCTGCCTTGACAACGGAATTATTAGTAGGTAGTGTAAATTTAAGAGCATTGACGTAGGTACCGAACAGGGAGGGAGGAGCTCCCCTGTAAGGATCTATCATGATACTGTATAATATTGATGGCGTAACTTAAGAGATATATAAGTATATTTGCATGTTTTATGGTGGCAAGTTTCTGGTTTACAACGTAATATTTCGTGGAATTTCTTGAATATGACCGGAAACGTCATTTAAACAGCTAAGAATGGTTTGTATGGAAAAGAAATTAACGTTTTTTTTAATATTCTGGGCAAATGTGCAGTTTTTCTTTTCATAAAAACTTGATCAGGGAAAATAATAAGCTAAATCGGTTCTACCGCCCTCGATTTTCGCCTATAACAACACATTTAGCGATAAATTTTTATTTATACATAACGAATATAAACGAAGGTGAGACGATTGTCATTGTATTGGATTTGGAGCTATTAAAATTACTGATATAACTTTCAATCTTATTCAAGACATAAAAATTCCTGATCCCGTCCTGAGCGCGAATACTTTTATATCTCTAACAATTTATTTGGCAGTACCTAGACGTCATCGGTACGATGTTACGGATGCGAGGGAAGCGCTCCATTTCCTGCCACTTTGTAGTTCAACCGCGCGAAAAGACAACTCCTTTATTTGCAAATGAAATGAAATTTCAATTTAAATTCCTTTGTACGAAGGACAGATTTCACCATTGTTTACCTACCGAAGACTTTTGTGAGGAAATTACAAATGCAGAATTTTCACATATTTTATTTGAATCTAAAAATAGTTTTTATATCCTAGTAGTTGTGCCCTGCGGTTTCACCCGCGATAAAAATTGTAACGTAATGCTTATTAGCCTACAAACTTCCTCATGAATGTAGCGTAGCTATCATACACAAAAATAATTTTCAAATCCGACTTGTAGTTCCAGAGATTAGCGCGTTCAATCAAACAAACTCTTCAGCTTTATATATTAGTCCAGATATAGATATAGACTTTGATCGCCGATGATAAGACACTTAGAAAATAAATTTATTTAGGCGTTCATCACAATAGTCGTTCCGTGTGTGGTCGATGCGGTTACGAGCATTATTATGAATTGAAATTTACTTTATCATTACATTACAGTTTTTCAAAAAATGTTTCCCACGACGGTATTGCGGTTTTTCTAATTAGCCGTTTATACTTTATAAGTATGTGTGTAAGTACTTAGCTACATAAGAAATATAAAATACATTTGCAGCTAAATATTTTTCTTCTTCTTTGTCTATGGGTATAATTGCAATAATGTTTTTATTATGCCTAGCGGAATATTTTACTAACGTCAATGACCTATCAATATCACCCATCGATCAGTACAAGTAGGTTGGCCAATCAGAGAAATTTGTAGGTACCTACTCGCGCGCCGACTCTGATCAATCATCAAATTTGTTTCGTTGCTACTAGAATAATGTCACAGATGATTTATTGCACAAACATTATTTGCGTATTTAACATAATATAAAGAGTAACAAATATTGAAACATTATGTTTTGCACTTAAATTTATAGTTATGTTAGGTACCTACTGCTGAGAGTGCCCAGGTAAAAGCTCTGTCCACCGAAGCGGAGCGAGGCAGCAGAGCGGAGAAACGGATAAATATTAACTAATAGAATTGGCCAACTTTCTGTCCACTAAAGAGGAGTGGAGATTTTGTGCAATCCTATTGGTTAGATTTATCCGTTTCTCCGCTCTGCTGCGCCGCTCCGCTCCGGTGGACAGGCTCCCTAAGACTTGAAATTGCAATTATACTAGAAAGGCTATTTTTGAAAAAGAAAACTTAACTACATATAAAGTGATTGTTTCGTTTTTATCCATATTGGAACTGCCCATAGAATGACCAAAATGTTTGCAAACAATTCCAGGTGCCTCAATCGACGCTGTCACAAGCGACGCGAACGAACGTAACGACGTACGCGTGGAGCTCCTGGGGCACGTGGAGTGCTTGCTCCAAGACTTGCGGAGGGGGCGTCGCCGTGCAAGAGCGACAGTGCTTGCCCAGAGACCCTACAAGGTAAATACGAACTTACATGTTCTGCTACTAACAGTCGTAGAGTCGATAACTCTGAGGATGCTCTGTTGTGGAACGAAACACGACACGTGTTGGTGATACGTATGTTTCTGTATGTTTTCTTTTGTTGTGTTTGCATGTGCATGCGTTCTATGAGGGAGGGAGTTGTTACGTGTATATAAAAAATATACACAATCGTACGTTGTTGCACAGTAGTTTTTATCCTTCTTTATTTTATTTATTTGTTTAAGTTACACCAACAAAATGAACACTAATATTACAATGATTGATATAAATAATTTAATTTAAGTTTGAGTGTCATCTCAGTTACCCAGGTTTGTCCAGAAAACCTGGCAAATAATACATGGCATGCCCAATCTAGTGTTTGCTACAAAAGGTACAGAAAGGACGTACCCATACAGGGTTTACAATAATTACTTAAGGTTCTAAAAGCAAAATGTAGAGCTTAGTATATTATATATTTAACAATATTATTACGCAATATTATAACTTAATGCCTTCTTACATAGATTTAACTTGAACGTAGAAAGCATACCTATAAGATTGGATTAAACAGTGTCAACTGTCGACATAAAGCTTATTTGATTTGTATTATAAGTATAACACATAGGATAAGCCAATTTGACGGTAATAAAGTTAACTTTTATTCTATTTGTTTAATAGTAAAGGCGTGACACGAAAATTATGATGTCTCGGACACAAAGCCGGTAGCCGGCGTGCTGTGATTGTTCGCTACTACGATTATTCACTCGACATAAACTCGTTTGTTATACAATATCCTTGATCAACAAGAATGTAAGCAAGAATAGCCGAATATAATGTTAATGTGGAAGCTTCGAGACAATATTATATGTAGATATGTTTGGTATGTACTGTACATAGGCAATAAGATCTATAATAGATAATTATAATAATTTTTTTAACAAAATTTGATTTGATATAAAAGAATAGTTACAGCAGTTGCTGAGATACAAATGTAATAACTTGAACCAACTATTTTAGCTCAAGTTATTAGTCAAATGACTAACAGTGTAAATAATATTTCTAAAAGAAGGCTTTAAAATTAAAGTTGCAATGAAATAAACATTCTGTGTGTATTTAAGATTACTTCTTAGCAAATCAATAGTAACTGCTAAGTCAATGTGACTCTAAGATACGTAAGTGCGGGGAACTCCGCGCTGCCTTTTATCGATCACGGCGTATCATTAGATATCATTGTGATCTATGATCAATGTGCGCCTACAATCTACTAGGAGTATGGTAGGGCTGGCAAAAGTGTCATGTCACTAACGTAAATTAATAACAATATAAATTAAATTATCTTTATGTAGGAAACGCACATACCTATATTATGTTGAAAATAAGAAACTCTCGCTGATCGCTTATAAAAATGGCCGACATTTAAAACATACGGCCGTGTATGTTTAAACTGTAGAAAAATAAACTGTTCATAGTATAAAATATAAACACCACCCTTATTGAGTTGCCACCAATTTTTCTAATATTACCGCTAGTATAAAAAATCAAAATCAAAGTCAAAGCTGTATACGATCGTAAGATTTTTAACATATTTGACGCTTAAAAGAGCTTTTAACATTTTTCTATGAATTAACTAGAACTAATATAACAGAAATAGCTTAATAATTAAAAACGGCGTCATTAATAACCCAAAATCAATATAAAAGTACCTATTAAACAAACAGTCACGTCCCGCCCTGCCGACATCCTTTTCAACTCGACGACACGATCTTATCTTAATAGCTCGTACCGACCCTATAATGAAACAATTAAGGCAATACGAACAAACAATAGGAAAAAGTTCACGAATAATCTATTAATCTTCTTCACAATACATCTTGTTTATTTTCCTGTGTCAAACACGAATTTCGTTTTTAAACAGGGATTACGGAAAGGAGGATTACTATCGCCATGTTATCTCTGGACGCGTCCGTTAGACGTGTTATAGATTGTTAATAGGATGTTGGACGTTGGATGGTTTAAGTTCATTATTATGTTAATTCCTTGAGGGTTATCGCAAGTATACTCGCTCGTGATAGTATAATTAACGTTCGGAAACAAGTTAGGTAGATGATACCTTTAATATTTTTTTATGAATTACTTAGTCTGTATTAAAGTAATTGTTATTAACTTCGTTCAAAATGGAGTTGAAAGGGATACAAGAGTTAGGTCGGAAAATCCCTTAGTATGTTAGCTGAGCGCTGCGTTGGAGGCTTGTAAAGCCAAAGAGCTAGAAATTTCCTTCTCCAAAAACTATAATATATAATAATATATGAACAAGTTTAATAAGCTAATGATTTTATAATGCCATCCTTTCCGCACTCCCATTGCAACGATAAAAGGGCTTATTAAATGAGATAAGATTTTTAACTCAGTATCTAAAGAAAGTTAAAGTTTAAAGTGGTAAAGAAATGGATTTATTATCTAACACCTAACACCTAATCCATGGGTATCCTAATCCTAATCCATAGGACAAACTTAACGAAACAAAACCGTTAGCTGTAAAATTGCAGTAATCAAATTGCATTCGCGAAAACGTGATATTCCCTCTGAGTGCATCGACCGCAACGGGATAAAAGTACGGAACTTGAACCCACGGGAGGTTTTTAACAGCTGTAAATTTATTCACACTGTATAGGTACTTTAAGCTTTAGGTACTCCTAATATGGTTATTTTTGAATCAAATGTTTTGGATACATTTAAGATAGAATGCTTATTTTGACGACCCGTGTGGTGTAGAGGTTACCGGTCCACCATTCTTTGAATCCATTGGGTTCGATTCCCGGCGAAGCAGAAATTCAAATGATGATTTCTTTTTCCGGTTTGGGCGTTTGCGTAGTTGTCTTGGTATGTGTGCATGACACACATGACACAGGGAATCCTAGTGTGGGGTTAGAATTGTTAAGCGAATAGTAAAATAAAATAAACCCCTTAGAGGTACTTGGTGTTGTCGCCCCTTTATTTTAAGATTGCTGTTAAAAACAATAGTTACCCAGTTTTTCTAAAACTTAAAACGTTCATGTCAGGGGAAGACCAATTAGGAATGATTGCCCTTCTTTTGACATGTTTATTGATTGCCCTTCTTTTGACATGTTTATTGATTGCCCTTCTTTTGACATGTTTATTGATTGCCCTTCTTTTTATAAGCGCGCTCAAAGCTTGATAGCATATTACATTTATATTTATTTGCTTGCAAAATTTATTGCAGGATATTATTGTTAGTAAAACGTGTAACTCCTTCTCCTACTTTATGAAGACATTGTTCGCATATATTTTTTTTACATTGATAATTTAGCATAAGTAAGAAACAAACGTGTTTTAACTAGAATTTGTCTAATTTAATATGATAAAAACACATAACTTTTTTTTATTATTTTTACATTTCCGCATTCCCTCTTTCAAGTCAAAGGCTAAATACGTATGCATGGTTGACCTCGCCCGCCCTTTTCGCGTTGAACATACCAAATTAAGGTAATATTGAACGTTATACGTTATACGGAACATGCGTTCATGTTGGGGATTACAAGTTACAACAGATTTTCGACAGCCTTTTTGATTGACGAACATCTCTTAAAGATCTAAAGCGTCTTACGTATGATCCATTAAGTAGTGACGTCAAATACAAACATCTCTGTACCTACTAAGTAGCTCATGAAGTTTCGAAGAGAATCTATTAAAATAAAAAAATAACTATGTATGACGGTGCGAATTTCTCTTTTATTAAACTTTTAATCAGCTACTAGTTGCAATACTCCATTGTTATAAATCCAAAAACAAGACTGCGTTCGAAAAAAAGTCAAGAGTGAAATGTTACGATGCGCGCGCATCTAAAACTCAACACAAACTTGTCTAGTACCTAAATGTCACAAGTTTTGCAGATAAGGCTACTAAAAGTAAGGACAATAAATTATGTGTGTGTATTTAATATAAGTATTTTATCGCTTCTCTTACAAACGTAGAATTCTGACACGCGGAATCAAATTGAAGTTCTTTTTGTTTTATTACGACAAAGAAATAACCTACAATGAATATAATGCAAGAGCACATTTATTTGTATTTGGAAAGCAATAAAATGTTGCCTCAAAAAATTATATACTTTTCAGTCATTCACTGCCGAACGAGTAACGAATGGATAGTGCATACAGAGCTTATGCCCCTTAGCTAATGTACGATTGTTATCTTTTTGTTTGCATCGCTTTTGGATTTCTATACGTTTGTTTGAGCTATTAGAGGAATCGCTGAATCAGCGTATATCATTCGACCAATAGACAAATGGCGTGTTAACAAGATGGCGAATGATGTAACAATACGTTACCAGTTATGAGAATACATGTATCTAGGACATACCAGTTTTAACTCACGTAAAGTTTAGAATTATTTATATAGTAGGTTTTGAATTTTGAATACAAAAGCTGACTTGAACAGAATTTGACGTTTTATTTCGGATAATGTTTAATGATAATAATTTTAATTAATTAATGTTACTAAGCTAAATGTATTAGGATTAACCGTAATGTTAGCGTTTAGGTTGTAATATTTTAAGTACATAATTAAATAAGTTGCCAGTAAAATGAAACGAGATTGGTACTCCTATGACCTACAAATATACTCTTCCTACAAATATATACATACGCACCTACTTCAAAACTGTACCACGCTCCTTTGTACTATCCAAAATTATAAGAAATTTGTTTTCATAGCTGTTTTACGAGCGGAACAGAACGTATCCGACGTTATTTTACGAGTATTTGAACAAAGACGTATATATGCGTCATTTGCGTTGTTCAGCTAACGTCAAACGATTGGATAAGTCGGTTAATCTTTATTATTGCGATGTAATGATCACTGCGTATTAATAAATGACTTAAATCGTAAAGAGTAGCAATGAAGTGATGTTAAAATGATTTTATTATTATCAAAGCATAGGCTATTCATATTCAATTTATGAAATTTTATCAATTGTAAAGCACAATTGATTTTTATTTAATACATTTTAATGCTAGATTGTCTACCAGCCAACCTCGGCAATCCGTCCTATAAAAAGGTTTTAGGCGGGCAACGCAACATCAATAATATACAGTTTCCATCAAATAATTGGGTGAACTGTGATTATACTAAACTATGCATCTAGCTGAGAACATAGCTAAGCTATTGTTATTTATTATTAAGCTATTACATGCAATACAGCTTTCTAGTTTCATTAAACGAAATCCCAAGGATCGAATCGTAACTCATTAATACAACAACTTGGGAGGGACTCACATATCTACACGTATCACTTCAAAATCAATCGAAACAATGAAAGGGAACGCTCTAAGAATTGATATGGAGCTGGTATCATCATCTCGCATCAATCCGAGAAGTAATTAAAGAAAAGCAATCGTAGGCGGCTCGTGGCAGTGAATGCGGTGATATAATAGTTTCATAATTTTAATTACGAGACAAAAGTAGTGTGTGGCGCCCCGCCGCGGAGAAAATCTTGACTAGTGTGGGCCTGAAACAATGCACTCACATCATGGATCGGACACAGAGGAGGGCGCGTAAGCAAAGAGGTACAGTCCACTACCAATAAAGCCCTAAGACAAAGATAAAATCGTTAATACAATTTGCATACGGATATGCGTTATGCAGGTAACAGTAAAATCCTTGCATTGTTGGTTCGCGTGCACTTAACCATTGTTTTGGTGTATTTTTGTGACGTAAACAGACCGTCGCGTCGTCTCAGCGAGAGCAATTTGTAACGTTTCAACGTAAACAGTCACACTGTTCCATTTTCCCCAGTATGATCTTTTTGGAAACATTTCTTAACTCGACACGGAAACATGAAGATGAGTGATTGCAATATCTTTGTTTGGAGAGCGACTTAAGAACGCGTTTGCTTGCTTTGCTGCAAAAAGTACGAGTTGTATTTTTACATAATATAAACTACTTGGAAAGATCTTAGAAAGATGTACGAGTAGAAAACAAGAGTAATTTCTATAAAATAGTAAATATAAATCAAAATAACTCCCAAAAAAGTTTGTTTCGTTGCAATTATCATCGTAATAAATTGTTACGCCTTTTCAATAACTTACAACAAGTTCCAATATTTTTAATGGCAATTTTCAACAACATGGCAACATTTTGTTTACAGATGGCGTCGGAGCAGGAAGAGAAGAAAGCTTGTAAGGAGCATAGGGCGACCACGACGCGCGCGTAATATCAGGGCCGATCCCGATTGTCCAGGCCTCGCGCGACGCTACCACGAGTGTAATACTGCGGTAAAAATAAATAAAATAAAATAAAATAACGCTTCACACTCACAGCCCCACACTAGGCTTCCCTGAGTCGTGGGTGCTATGGACACATACAAAGACAAATACACGAACACCCAGACCGAGAACAGAAATCTAAATTCATCATTTCTGCCCCGCCGGGAATCGAACCCGGGACCCTTCGAATGGTGGACTGGCGTGGTAACCACGCCAAGGTTCTATATCTAAGGTTAAGGTAAGGTTATATATCGCTCGTCTCGCTAAGAAAACACCCATGAAAGAAGACTACCCAATACGAAAAGCATTGGGTTCGAAACCCACCCATGATTAATATGTCTAATAGACGTAAAATGAAACGAACCTAGTATAACACATAATAAACTTTCCAAAGCTATTGATCATTAGCGTCATTTGATACATTTCACCGATATTGCCACCGCAGTATTGTGTAATGACACAAATAAAACCTCAAATCAACCTAGCCCCAATAATCAACAGATACAATAACTAATTAGTACAACATTTGCAGCCATGCCCGGGCCCACTGCGCGACTCGCGAAGCGAGCAGTGCGCGGTGTACGACCGCAGGCCGTTCCGCGGACGATTTTACACATGGGTACCCTACGTTGATGGTGAGAATGAAATTAATATTATTTTATTATTATAGGAATCACGGATATTGAATTCGATTGTTCTAGTTTTGTGTTGATCTACTTTATCGTAATTACTTAATTAGTACTTAATATCACATGTTCTTCTATTGCTAGTCTGTTACTGAATCTTAGAAGTTTTTGCGACTTCTCCACTAACTAATAGGTAGGTATGTATATATAAGCATTGCTACGGTTATGAAATTTAAAAAAAATATATTTTTAAGTACCGGCTTTTGAAAGTTTAATTTTTTTTTATATCAAATTTGTTTGTCATATATTATATTATGTGTGTTATTGGTTAAAAATGCACAGTTATAGTAATGATTACCTAATCATTATTGTACACGTAGGTAGGTACGTTAAATATACGTACCTACGTGTATTTAACGATAATGACACTCTATTCTTGGTATTACTCTTAATACTATTATTTATGCATTTTATTTTGTAAGTTTTACTAACAATAGTTGTTACATTCACAGGGAATGCACCATGCACTTTGAACTGCAGACCTCGGGGGCAGCAGTTCTACGCCTCTCTAGCCTTAGTAGCTGATGGGACACCATGCACCAAGCCGGGATTTCGAGCTATCTGTGTTCAAGGAAACTGTATGGTAAGTACCTAAACTTTCATAGTTATTTTCAGGAAATGAAATTTTTTATATTAATATTATTTTTCTAGTACAGATGTACAGCGCCATCTAGTAGAGAATAGAAAAATCATTTTATCTAGGATAGTCTGTAAGTTTGTGTAGGGCAGCGGTACGGTTTAACGACATCTACTGAGGAAAAGCAGAACCATTTCGGGTTTGTTTCGTGGTGTAATTGCAAAGATAATAATAATAATATAGACTTACGACTCATGACGAAATTTATTAACCACATTATACGAAAAAGCGATTGTACTTTGATTAAATTAAAATATTGACTGGACTCGACTTAATTAGACATTATACTGAAATTATAATTTTTTGTAATAGATTAAAGCATAATACTAGG
This sequence comes from Noctuana haematospila, assembly GCA_018231265.1. Classification (NCBI taxonomy): domain Eukaryota; kingdom Metazoa; phylum Arthropoda; class Insecta; order Lepidoptera; family Hesperiidae; genus Noctuana; species Noctuana haematospila. The sequence continues at coordinate 1,058 of DWQL01000508.1, read as the reverse complement.
TAGGTATATCTACCTATATTATGTAATCAAAGTTTAAGAATGTTGTCAGTCTATAAAGCAATTTCTAATTTATAATAACAAGGAAAAGGGCAATTACTCGGGTACATACCTATAAGACTATATAGTAATTTCGACTTTCACGCAAGGAAATGTTTGTCTAAAATAACTGCAGTAATTGTGTCATGCCGCTGAATTTGTACCTAACTTAGGTGTTTGTTTTATCGCAATAGAGTTCGCTATATATTGTTATATATATTGTTGAAATATTTCGTCTAAATCCATCTAAATGAATAAGAAGCTATTTTTCTCGTAGGTACCTATATGTTTTTGTGAAGCCCGCATTGCTCCGCTAGTAGTGTGAATCGTAAGCAATCTCAGATTAGGCAACCTTAGGCGTGGTCAATACTCTGATGGGTGACCGCGAGTAGCAAACTTAAATATTTCGTTCGTATTTCGATAGAGATATTATCTCTAGTCGTGTCTAGCTTACCACTGTTAGTCTAACACTTATCGAGATGTCGACTTTCGAGACAAGTTCCATATTAGTAGCATGTGTGTAATAATTTTAAACGTAAGTATATCTAGAGGACTACATGTCCCATAAAATTATCTAACGGTTTCTGTAGTAACTCTATAAAATACGGCTCCCTTTCAAACTTTCTTCAGTAACATTAGGTAAGTACAAAATTTTAGTACATTTAATCTATTAGAAATTAATTAGATTTTCAACCCAAGTACCTATCTAGATTATAATAATATGGATACGTTTTAATTGACTTTGATACGGCTGATTTATGCCTATCACTAGGATTAACAGTTTCCGATATTGAGCTCTAAATCTGGGATGATACTGTTAGTTAGGATATCTATATGCAAATTGATCAATGGACTATAATTAATTAGGTATAGATCCGTAAAATATAGGGGTAACGTAAACCATTTGACGCAGGCGTGGTACTTACTTGAATTATTAACAATGTGTCAGTGGGCAGGTCTATAAGTCCTATTTAGATAGATAGACAGAAACATTTACGTACAACAACGCAATGCAACAATAA
>DWQL01000507.1:0-14830 GCA_018231265.1 Noctuana haematospila | reverse complement strand
ACACGACTACGCGCATATATAGACAGACTCTTTACTGTACTGTTTCCTGTACACACTAACACCAACTGCTGTATACATAACTAGCGACACGCCCCGGCTTCGCACGGGTGTAATGCTGATACTAAACACACTACAGAAAAACTGTGAACGATTATACAAATAAACCTTCCTCTTCAATCACTCTATCTATTTAAAAAAACCGCATCAAAATCCGTTGCGTAGTTTTAAAGATTGAAACATACATAGAGATATAGGGACAGGGAAAGCGACTTTGTTTTATACTAAGTTTGTTTTATACAATACTTTGTTTTATACAATACACCTACATACCTAGTAGTACAGATAAGCAGTGTATATATAGTACCATATAATTTAATTGATGTACATTTTTTATGTGCGATTATACCTAATTGTATTTTTGCTCTACGAAAGTTAATAATTTTATTTGCTTTTGAACGTTCGAATTGCTGATGCAAATGCAAAGTAGTAAGTTGGTAACCTACCAAAGATGATAAAATAAAACAGCCAGCAATAATATTTATATCGCTATAATAAACCCATTTTTTTGTTATCACATTTATTTTAAATATACTTTGACACATATATTAATGTACTAGGTAGATTAATTTTCAATCTCACAATGATTACTAAGAGAGTTAAATAAATAATAATGTATACAAATACCTACTGTTATTTTTATTTATAAATAAGTAGGTACATGGAATAGTTTAAAAAGGATTCTAAAAGTGTAAGATTATAATAATAGTTTGTCTGTAAAAATACAAAGATCAAAAGAGAAAAGGTTTCACAAAATATAAATAATTCTGATAGAGGCATCTCAGTAATCACGGCGGAAACTGAATGTAGAAATGATAGCTTCGAGAGAGGCATCGGCGGGGACGCCTTAGAGAATACAACACCCAGTAGGTAAGTAAGAAAGTTTTATAATATTCAAGTACACAGTAGGGATATCCGATACCACACGACATGCGCAGGTACATATGCAGTGTGGGAGTATGGGATATGTGTCGTATAGGTACATATTAGACGCGGCAATACTTATCGAGTATCGGAGTATCGGGGGTCATAGAGGCACAACAATGTTACTCGATAAATTTATACATTTCAATCTTATATATAGAATAATATTTTTATACTAACATATAAAGATAGTAAGCGTAAATTAGTCGATTCCAACATTTGTTAGAATTGATAGTTATAATATAAAGTTAAAATATCTAGATTTTAGTGATATACAATATCATATTGAATATTTTAAATAGGTACATAATATATTTCTTTATAGCTTTTTATTAAATTTCACTAAAATATTTAGCTGAAAATAAATTGTAAAAATATAGTCAACGCTCAGATAGGTAAGGTACCTGTATTGCATTGTGATATAATTAAATATTTAAGTACATAATATCTAATATATCTCTCTCTTATGGCGCGGCCACACCGGCGTGTATCGTCTGTCGGCCAATCATTCATATTTTATTAACGTCATAAAATTTTCAAGTAGGTAGGTAGTAGGTAAAGGATGGACGTTTGCGAATCAAGCGCAACGTTCTGACTGTCTTTTTGCCCTTGGTTTCGAAGATTTATTACATGAAATGGTAGAGTAAATTATACTTTGTATAAGGAAATTAGTAGATTTAAAGCAACTAAAGTTTTCCCATGGCTCGGTCAATGATTTTCAAACGAAATCGGTGCTCGCTGTAACCTTTACGGTGGTCACATGAATGGTTTTATATTTTGAGCTTCAATGAACTATACTTCGAACAATATTTTACCTCGTCCTAATATGATAATTATGATTGTGTAATTATTACGGAAACAAGGAGAACAAGTTAGATAGTTTGATCACGCAGAAGTGTTAGGGTGATAAAAGCCTTCACTGCGCAATTTTATTGTCGAGGGAGGTTTCGAGATGATAACTAAAATGAGATTAAACAATTATAACCAGAGGCGATTGCCAGGTCTATTAATTATTCCGAAGTTTCATTACGATAGATGCAGGTGTGGCCCTAGTATTAGAAATTTTAGTTTTACTACATACGACGTAATAAATGTTAGATTAGGCATTGTGTAGAGTATAGAAAAATGATCTAAGAAAAGTTCCTAATTATAAATATTCTACATGATAAGGACTGATAATGACGAAGAATAGGTAATATTGTCAAGCCACTAAGCTAAGACAGCACTGGAAGAACACAGATTTTGTCAAGATATTTTAATTTTTACGCGTAGATATGTAGATTGTATCTAATATCGACAGGGTATAGAATTAAGTAAGTATATTAATAACTAAAAGCTAGGCCATTTTATACGTGCGGGGATGGCATCCGCCGATCTTGTACCGTCCTATATAGTGCTCGTATCTACGGATTGTTATTATATCTATTAATGTTTATATCTGAATTATTTCACAAAAATGTGAGACGACACGTCTGGTTCTAAATTTCTAGTGAATCACAAAGTATTAGGTACAGTATAGTACTCTGGATGGTGGTTACATTACGAACATCGTAGATCTAACCTTAAATCTGTAAGATACACTTTGTGATATATTCTACAAGATATTTCAAGAGATGTGTACGTTAACATTTGATGCTAGTATTATAAAAGAGTATCACGAAGATAGTTGTGCGTAGAAAATTTTGAAAAATAATTTAAAGGTATTTACAGATATTAAAGATACGAATAGTATTTTGATATAAATAAATAAAGTACCTACCAACGATGTTGGCGTGTAGATTAGCTTTGTAGGGAAAAATTCACTAAAGCACAACCTTGGAAGAATAGTACCTACCTACCTAGTCGCACTTATACACTAAGAGTTACTTAAGAAATCTATTAGTCGTATAAGGCAAAGTTTTAAAGATGGGGTTATACAAGATAATATACCGATTGCACAACATTTGTCTCGATATAGTACATAACCAAGTAATTTATAAGTTAAGTGGAAGGTACATATTAGGTACAAACACATTATTTCCTACGCTAGAGTCTATTACACTCGTCTAGGTCACTTTAGTTATCGAGTAAATAAGGAAGTACCAATTCGTTTTTTATTGATACATTTGATACTAGTCTTTTTTAAGAAATATATAAATAAAATCTAGAGCACAACGTGGGTTGTATAAATTACCAAATTGTACCTTTAGATAAAAGAAGACATGAAGGTCTAATATGTAGTTTAAAATAGAGAATATACTTATCCATATTTTCTAAGAATCGATAATTACAAAGCTATGCTACGTACCACATATAAAACTTCTACAAATGCAAGTTAATACATAACATATAGGTAGTTATTATAGTACCTACTGATTACAAGTTTAAAATTGAAGTTACGCTGTAGGTAAACATCGAGTATCAAACATTCGCGTATTGCTGTATTCAACTAAATTAAAACATTTTATAGGCGTGACTTCTCGATTTAAAAAAATCTAAATTTTTAGACACTGTTCACATATGAGTAGCTGTGACAAGTACACTATACATCATGGTTTTTAATCGGCAAAGTTATAACATTAAGTGTGACACACGTCTACTATAAATTATCAAAGCATGTTTTTAAGCTCTTCTTTGAATATCCTACATAATATATTTTGAACTTAAATTAACTTTCAAGTATCTTAGCGCAATAGTCCGTTAGAAACCGTTAGGATCGTCCTGCTGCTGGGCTTGAAAACTCTCAGTGAGAGTTGTGAATGGGGGCGTTACCCAACTCTCGACTAGAGTTCGAAATTATCGTGAAAAATATAATTTTAAGTAAGTAACACAAATGTTATAATTACTGGAAAAGTTTAAATCTCTAACTGTCGGCTATCTCCAAGAACGAGTACATAGAATACTTGCTAAGCTTTAAATGCATTAGCAGAAGAATAAATGGTTATCCATTCTATAAAAATAGTCCATTTTTAGGCAACCTTAAATACATTACACATAGCTTTGAGGCTTGGAAAAAGCAATTATGTAGTTTATGTTGCAGATTTGATTTAATAAACTTTGTCTATATTATTGCTCTGAGTAAATCTATAAAAATAATATATTTTGCAATTTGTACTCGCTAAAATAGTTTATAATTATGCAATGCATTGCAATCTTCACATAGGCCTATAATCATCACAATCAATCTACACACTGAGAAATGCAAAAAAAGTAAAATACGTTATAATGCTATGCACCGATTCCGATCCAACCATCGACTTCTTGTCACATTCCGCAAACACGAGTTTTGCAAGAGGTATTCAAGGTCCGCGGGATGTGACAACATGTGTAGTTAGAAAGCGTGGGGGGCAATTGCAGTAGGTGGGCTGGTCGTCGCTAGCACATCATTACTAGGGACTGTAATCGCGACAAGCCGTCGGGGAGCGCTAGTAGTGTTCGCGGCGCTCCGGCGACGGCTCCCTGGATCAGTCGGGCGACTCGTCGGCCGCCAGCGAGGTGGCGGGGAAGAGCGGGTACCAGCCGTACGTGCGCTGCGGCAGCGTCAGCTTGTCCAGCGAGATTTCCACGCCGCCCAGCGCCAGGTTGTGCTCGAACCCGCCGCACCGCTGCCACAACATTACTACCAGTGTGCGACCGAGAGCTTCGCTAGCCTAGAAATCATCAAAATGTTACTTATCTATGGATGATTACTTAAACAGCAGGTAATATTTTAAAAATAATAACGCTTTACAGTCATAGTATCACACTAGTGATACTAGTGACCACTACACCACACGTATCGTCATCATATTTACTACAGACCTGGTACTTGAGTGTCTGCTTGAAGTGTGGCTCAGTGGTACGGCGGATGACGCGCGTCTTGCGCTTGTGCAGCCATTTGTCGCCATCGCGCAAGTAGCACTTCACATACGAATCCGGTACCTCGCCGTTCACACCATACACTCGCCGTGCATGTGATACCTATAAACCATGAGGTGAAAATAATGATACACAAATACCTAATAATATAATATTTTTTAAATGGGCTAAAACTTATTACACCAGTAATTTAGTTTCATTCCATCATAAATAATTTCTTTTTACAATTCCAATTACAATAGGGCAACAATTTAAGTACCTATCCATTTACATGTTTTATTGTACGTAAAAAGGAAAAATTGTTCGAACTACTTGAGAGTTTATCGAAAAGGTGTAAAGTGACATAAGGCATGCTCAAAACAGTAAAAGTTAGTGAACGGTGAGTGAGTAACCTCGAGTTCGAGCTGTCCCTTGATCATGATGATGCTGATGTTGATCTCGGCGTGCAGCGGCGGCAGGTGCGCGTTGCGCGGCGGCAGCTGGCCCGGGCCCAGCGGCACCTCGCCGTCGTCCTCCAGCCCCTCGCACGCGCCCGCCGCCGGCACCGCCGCCCACATGCTGCCCTTGCGCCCCGTCGCCGTGCCTGTCGCCACAACACCGACTCTACCAACCCACTACCCGCTACCGCTCCACGCTCCACGCTCACACCTCTCTCATTTATTACTTTACATTACTAATTCAATATTAATTGAAAATAATGTTTACGTTAATTTAGACTTCATCTAGGTAAGTTACAAGTTTCTTTATTCAAAGTATTTATTCAAAATCGCATAGGTAGCTAAGTGGTATATTAAAACTACGTTTAAAACTACATTTTAAAACGTTAACTTTTTTATTAAAAATTTATTATTGCAAACAATTACGAGAGCAGAGGTATAATGAGCGGTTGCGGGCATAATATCAAATTTAACTCGTAAAACTACGTTGGAATGGAGTCTAAAACCGTTTATCGTTTTAACACATACGTCAAAAAGTAACATGTAACTAAAAGGGAAACAAAAAGGAAAAAAACATTCAAACGAACACCGAAATAAAATTACATAAGTAAGCACGTCAAACAGCTTCGTGACAACGTTATAGATACAATTTGTTCAACATAGATTCCAATCGATCTGTCCTAAACACATAGATGAAAGAAGAAGCGTTTCCACGTGTGCAGCCAAAAGTGTAGTTGAGACTCTAATAGTTAGTTGCTTTAAGCAGTTCTCAACTTATGGTTTAAGCATTCCGTGTTATGAACAGCCATTAGTAGTAATCAGGTTGTAGAATCGTGCCCTAGCAACTTTAACGATGTCACCGCCGGGGCCGGTAGATTTCTACGTATTTTGATCGCGACAACGGCGGTGATTCCTACACAACAATTATTCCAAATTTAGGGAAATTTAATGAAACGTCGTAAATAATTCTGTATTATGTACGATAATCTACGGCCTAGTAAGATAATATATACAAGAAATCTAATAGAATGCGCATTGTAACAATGAGTGACATTCGCAAAAAGTAATGAAGTCCAAGACATCCTAGGCGACACAATGCCATTGAGATGAACGTAGACGGGCAGCCGAACAGACGGTACACAGAGACAGATGAAGTGAGCGTGATCGCCCCCGGACGGGCATGCTTCAGGACAGAACAGAACAAAGTGAAGTGATGAGAAGCGTCGGGCGCAGCCACATTCAACGGTGCGTGCGCGCGGCCTTCGCGCAAGCGATGTATGACCCATGCTACTACGTGGCCTAGGACCCCTATTCCGTACGCAACACTAGCGCCGATCGGTCTCAGAATTATACTTCGAAAACATCAGTGAACGCAAGCAAAGCAGAATTCGAGGACGCGATTGGCGTTGGATAATGAGCATAACAGATTAGGGGATCCGTCAGCCTTCGGACGTCACAAGGGATCGTGGACACCGACGCCGCGCACGGTCAACCTGTGAGGGGAGCACGCGCGGGCGCGGGCACGTGCGGTCGCTTACCGAGGTTCTATCGGTCCGTCGCTGCTGACCAGACAAGCAACAACAAGAACAAGTCAGTAGGTACCCGAAATGTTCGCATATTCTAATTATTGAGGTGGGGTACTAGACGCTTTACATAAATTGTACAATTATTTTGGAAGTGATCTGTGAGTGACCAAGGTAACATTGGGTGTCTGGCAGGGATCATTGCTAAACCTAAATGCTTATGCATCGGATCGGTTGCCAGGATAGCGTGATATTAATTTTCGCATTAGTGTCAAAAAGGTTAAATTACGTTGCATAACCTAATATACTTTATTGTGACTAAGTATCTAAAGAAAAAAAGTGTGAAGAAACAACATACACTTTTATTGGGTTATAATGTAGCACATTGAAATATTTCTTGTAGCTTCCTTTACAAACCTGTTAATGTACCAATAATTTCGATATTTTTGTAGTTTTTACCTATTCATATAGTAAACAGAATAATATTACAAAAATGGTTATTAAATAAATTTTAAATAATAAAATATATTACCTAAGTTTTTTTCTGTAAATAAGAAATAATAAGTGTAAACATTTTTTATAATGAGTGCCAGAATGTATCAACTGCGAGTACAGAGATATTTTGTTAAGGTATTCTAATTTAGTATAAAATCGATAAAATGTTTCAATATATTATAGTCGCATAGTAAATACATCCCCGCACATTCTGCACAAGTCATAATACGAGCGATAACTTATACCTACAAGACGTTGCAAATAAAGGTAATCGCTTGAGTAGGACTCGTGTTAGTACCTGACGAGTACTAGGTACTAGAAGAAATACAGTGGGTCTAGTACAAGTTTAGACGTTTTCAAAAAAACAAAATCGAAGAATATTATGCCATACATTGCCAGCCTCGTATTGTTAAAAGTCGCATTTGAATAAGAAACCGAGCAATGAAAACAATTACTATTAGTTCTCGCCGTATTAGCCGCTAGTGGTCGATGTATGGAACTTGGTTCGTATTTGTTTTTTTTTCAAATTACTAAAACTTGTACTAGGTGTAAAGGAGACGTAAGCAGAAGCGTTAGTACTCACGCCTGGCGGTGGAGCCGGAGAGCGACAGAGTCCGGCCGAGCTCGCCCTTGACGGCACGCAGCGAGCGCAGGATGTCGTCCGGGTCGCGGCGCACGCACGACGAGCGCCGCCGCTCGCTGCGCCGCGGCCCCGCTGCCACGGGGCTGTCGTGGCCGCCGTCTGACCATCACCACAGACAACCATACTTTACATTCTCTTTATGTTTTTTATTAACTTTTTATCTCTATCGATGTACCTCTGACCACAACCAGAATACATCCTGCGTTATTGTTATTTTTTTATATGCTTTTTGTCTATATATACATTATATTGATGTCTGACCACAATTAGGAAATCACACCGACCATGCTCTTAACGTTCTTCATGAGCTTTGTAGGTATATGAGTAGGTATGGTACATTGATGTCTGAAAATACTGATTATTGTCATTCAGTTCACATCATTCAGTGTATTTATAGGTTATAATCTTCATAAGCTTTTTATCTATCTATAACGACAATTGACCACAACGAGGCAACCATAACCTTGTACCTATGTAGGACCATAAATTGAAATAAGAAAATAGGACCACCGTATTAATAAACGATTATACCCTTGTCTGCCTGTTGGAAAGACGATCGTCGAGATCCGGGCAGGGACCGCGAGAAATCCTTGCCGAGCTGATAGACTTCCACTTCCAGTGTCTCAGATTGCGAAGAGCCTCGGCGCGAACCAGCCACCCAAGCGTGGTCCGGGTGCAGTAAAGACGCACACTCCCCAATAGAATCCATATCGTCTGTTGGCAAATGTGTATTGTTATAGGAATTATTCGAATAAAACCGTCGTCTCAATTTTTTACATTTCAATTAATTATTGCATATTAACTAGATCACGATAAAATTTAGTCATTGTGATAATAGGGCTTAGTTTGGTGTCTCTTCATTCGCGTTTTGCCAGTTACAACTGTTTTTTTATTGTTTAATATTCATACAATATGTATATTTACATCAAATCGGCTGTTATGTGATTAGTAGATAGGTATTTGATGATACTAATAATAATTATTTTGCTTCATCTCTAAGGGCCTTTCAGCTATAAAAATGTAGAGTCAGTTAGTTTTATGTTAGTGAAAAAACTAGGCAGGAGTCTTTTTATTTTTATACAAAATTTTACTGAAATTTGTTTTTATATTTTATAGATTAGTAGTGACTATAGAGTTGTTTACCGGAAACGGAGCGTTGAGAAGCGAAGTCGCCGCGGCGAAGGGCGCGCGCGCCCGTCAGCGAGCCGCGCGGCGATGCGTTCGCCGAGCGTGTCCCGCGCTCCTCCAGGGTCCACCACACTGCACGCTCCTCCGCAAACGCTTTTTCCACTTCCATCTATATATAAACAAAGACAAAATTATTTATTTGCATATATGGGTAGGTACATACAATGGTGTTACAATAAGATTAGCCTAATCCATTAATAAAATAATGACCTTTACAGGTGTACAAATTATATTAAGTGCTTAGTTAAATTGACATAAATTTTTTACTAAATTGTAACGTAGACTGAGCAAATGCGGTACTGTTTTAGCACTTTTATATATTAAATAAGCAAATGTGATATGACTACATTAGCCATTAGTAGGTAGTAATAATTTCCTGTACTTGTCAACCAGCGAAGTTCTTGTTTGGCAGTCTGGCTGTCCATACACTGGACTAAAGATTTGAATTTTAAGATACTTGACTTACGGTACATTCACCAATAAGCACAGGGTCGATGCCCGGGCAGGCATCCCATAAAGTCAGTTCTAAAGCCCGACCAGCCAACAGGTCTGCAGTTAAACCACCAAAGCCCAGGGTTGCATTCCACACAGGACTGCATGACGCAGACGCTGGATCTGTTTCAATTGGCGGGCAACTTTCACTGAAAATGGAAAATATTATTCGCTTTTTGAGATCTAATTTTGGCTAAATTAATACTTTTTAAAAGCGAACTGGTAAGCAATGATAGTTTAGTTGTTGATTTTCAACCTACTTTCACAACATAGTATTTGGACTGGTATTTCTTATTGTAGAAATATATAAAAATTAGCTTACAGAGATGGCAAAAGCCGTATCCTGGCAAAAGCTTCCGGCTCGTCTCCGTAACCGAGGGTGTGGTCGCGAGGCGGCAAGTCATCCGCGGCAATCAGCACCACCACCAGCTTGCGCAGGTCGCTCTCGAACCACACCTGCAACTGCGCGCGCGCCGGCGGACGCTCCCGGTACCGCTCCGTGCGATCTTGCTCCTATACACATAAAACCAATTTAATGTTTATATCTCTACGGGTATCATAAAATAAATATCATATAGCAATATGACTGCAGATTCTTTAATATTCGCTAAATGATAGTAGTAATAAATGTATTACACATCTGAAGTCATATTGTATATGATTTTGCTAACGTGGTAGTTATATACTTTTATATAAAAGTTATAAATAATTATATATTTCAAACAAAAACAAGAAGGAAGAGCGAAATTAAAATAATTGAAACTGTCTCATGACCTTTATTAAGAATCTAAATCATTCGTATCTTTTGGGGAATGCATCATCGTATCGTAACATGCAGCAACGATCAGCTATTTGATTCTTCATCAGCAAGTTATTGAAAATCCGAATCCATTCTGTGCGACCATAGCAATGCATTCATATCGCCATCGATGTGGATGGAATAGTCATATGTTATTCACTTCGGTTGCAAAATATTTAATCGAAACAGCATGCTTTGGGCTGAGGCGTTTTCTATTCAAACATAAATGAGTCGTTTTCGGACGCTTTCGTTCGCCATGCAGAAAGCTGATCATGCTGATACCGGATAAAGCCGTATGTATCTGTAGGTTTATGATTAGCCCAAACAAAACTTTATTGTTAAAGGCAATGTCTAAAGGGATGAGTTGTACGTATCCTAGGCTAAGGATTCCTCTAGCTTATATAATAAAAAAGAGATAAAAAGTTAACTTTATAATGTCTATATCTAAACAAAATTAGGTCGTGAAATCTATTGTAGGTATTAGTGTTTCTATAAAATAATTTAAACATACCATGTCTAACTAGGGTCTACAATATTGGCCTATTTTTTCCAATCATAATTACAAATTTACTCTTAAATAACAATAATTATGTATGGCAAAACAACGCAGCTTCTATGTAACTACCTGCTTACAACTGAATTTTTGGTGTTTATGTGAATGATTAGATTTGTTATAAAAATTACAAACGTATATGAGCTTTTATTATGATTTGTGATGTACAAGCGGCAATAACATACACACGTGTGAGTCTCATAACAAACGCAATAAGATGGATTATCTGATTATTTTCATATCAATACTGTGTCGACTTTAGCATTAACCACACGCAATCGCTTCGAGTCGTATATGGTGCTCTGAACTAGATCAGTATTCACATATCCTGAGTGTGCCAACATCATGCATATTCCATTCTGTATATAATCGAGGCGCAACATTCAACTACAGTTATAAGGGCGTAGCGGCTATGTACATCGTGTAGTTTTATAATGGCGGTCGCATCACGAAACAGAAGCGTCAGTGTGTACGCCTGTCGCTCAAGGTGTTTGTGGTCCGGCGGTTGCGGTGTACCGTGCTGCCACCACTGCATTGGAAGCTCCTACGAGACTATTCGATACGAGCGTCTCTCGATACAATGTGCGGCATACACTACGCTAAATCAACAGCAAGACTCGGTAACAGACACTCGATGCGTAACAGATGAGTTGGTACAAACGGGAGAGGACGGCGTCACGTGGAGTGCGCAACGGGTGCCGGTCAGTTCTGCGCTCACCTCGCCTCGTGCTTCCGTATAGCCACCTACGCCTTGTGTTGTAGCCATGACTGCAGCCAGCCGCTTGTATCGATGTAGGTAGATTCATTGATTCACTTGTGTTTTAAGGACGATTTATGGGTGAATTGATAGTTTTATTTTATCTACCGCGATTGTATAGTAAGAGGCAGAGAATCTTTTTGTTAGTTTGCAAGCTGTAAGCAGCAACAAATCTAAATTCACTACACCCTCAACCTGTCGACGTACAGTTACGCTATTCATCCACGAATATCCTAGATCGGTATTCGATATCGGGATAATTTCCTAGACTCTACCATCGTACACTAAAGTTTGATCCAGAGCTTGTACACACTTACTGATAAAATTCTGATTCATCAAATTTCATATTTTGCCGTTTATTCCCTAATATTGTACTCCGCTCGGCGCCGTTGGCGAGACAATGATATTGGTCAGGTGATAGAAAAAATAAAAATCTGAAAATAAGTAGGTAGCATTTTTTCACAAACTTCACTTAAGACAAATTCATAAACGATAACGTATAACGATAGGTAACAAATAAATTTAAAAATAGAGATAATTAAGAGTAGGTATATATATTTTAGGTAAACAAACAGAGTATTCCTCTTATAATATAGTAAAAGGTTAACAAATCTAATGTACACCTAAGGTCGTAAATAGAAACACTAATCTCTTAACACTAGTCTAACTCTGAAGAAGTCCGACTGATTAGTGCTATATTATCACAGCAGATCAACGGAGACCAGCTCTTAAATATTGTTTTTCGCCTAATATTACGAATAATAAACTTAGTTGAATATAAAAAAAATCATACAACAATTATTCGCATTATTGGACCAAAAGCAAACTGGTTAGGGTACTGCAGTGATCGCGCTCCGTCGCGTCGCGACTTTATTTGAAGGAGATGGCGCCCACGGAAGAGACTTTAAATCAACAAACATCACTTCTGTCGTGAATCTATATTATATCAACAACATTACTCAAAAGAGATTTTTAAATACTATCAGTTATTGGATCATCTTTAATGACTTATTATTTGTACTGCATGCATTTTATTGTTACATAAAATAAAATATAGGTACGTCTTGTAACAGGATTAACTATCGATAGAAAAAATAGTGACGAGTTAAAGAAGATCCAACAACAAAGGAATAACAAACTGTAATTCGTTAGATCACACCACTATCATATGAGTGACTCGGAAAGCGCGGACGAGTAGGCACCAAGTGACAGTCTCTACTAGAGTTCCTGAAGAAACGATTCGAGCCAGCGGCTCAACGTCTCATGGGTTCACAACACATTTACAATTAAAGCCTATTATAGGTATTATACCGGGGTTTTCGGCAATTTCCGTCGAGTCGGCGACGACGGCGATTTATCCGTATCGGGTTCTGTAAATCAAAATAAATATTATTGTACTTTTACATTTTGCTCTAAGTGATACTGCACACTGCCTTCAATTAGCTCCACGCCACTAAAAGTTGGCTTTAAGAAATTGCTATTTAGCATTAAGCCCGCCCTATGTACTGTATATACATTTCATTTTTTATTTCGTTTCATTTCATAGTTTCAAATCTACCCAAATTAAATTCTTAAAATTAGGTGTGGCGAATTTTAGATTTTATTACATAGGAAATTCACAAGAATTACACAAAGAAAGCAAACTCATAACGGAAAATGTTGGTTGGTGAGTCGTGATGTGTAATTTATATTGCAGGACATACTTATATTTTAAGCAAGCTCTCAATTAAATCCGACGTCACAAACTGAGTGAAGTTAACGGTACAAATACAGGTGAAGCTAATAAAAAAAAAAACATAAAAATCATTTATGTAATTCTTCAAACAAATTATGGTAGCTAATGTAAGCGTGTCAAATAAAATAAATAGTATGATGTATGGACGGTAAATGACCGTATAGCGCGTGGTGGTGGTGCTGCGAGACGGCGGCGGCGGCGGCGGCGGGCGGCGGCACGTCGTCGAGCTGCGGCGCCGGCTCCACCAGCAGCTCCACGCTGTCGCCGCCGCGCTCCAGCACCGCGCACACCTCCTCGAAGCTGCGCTCCGTCAGCGGCACCCCGCCCCATTCCAATACCTGGACAATACATACTCATACACCAACGCATCATTTGCACAAAATCTTAAGGTGTCGAAAATATTATTTAACGATAACAGCTAATGCCAGCGGTTTAGTGTAGGTACTTACTACTAACTATTATGTTATTAATTGTGCATTGATTGGTATTTTAAATAAACAATCCACGTGAGACAACGCGCCTTACGCCTAAAAAGGAGAAATAAAATTATTTCAACAAAAAATTAAAAAACCTGCTTCCAACCAAAAAGTAAGAAATTATTATTTTAGTCTTTACAGATTGATTTTGGATATTATGTGCCCCATACTCGTGCATGCGCACATTGCGCACTAGGTATATAAGTAGAAAGAACAATGGCTTTTGTGCAATGCATTCTGTGTCAAATACTAAGCTTGTTTTTTACTTCTTTTCTTTTGTATTTGGCGTAAAATGAAATATATTGTATATATCTAATAAAATAATGCATACCTTATCTCCTTGCTGCAGTCCTGCTAAGTCAGCTGGCCCGCCCGGGACCGTCCATACAATCACCGCTTCGCGACGGCCGCTGGCGTCTGGTTTGCCCCCCACTACGCGCATTCCAAAACCGCGTGCTAGAAATCATGTTTTGATTGATTTAGTTATTCACAATATAAACAAATGTGCTTTTCAGACACCTTTAATTTTTTTTAACAAGAAATTTATGGCAAGTAGTATCAGTGGCAGGCAGTATCATTAACATAAAATGGAGGCGTTAACTGCCTCGCTTTTTTAAATAATGTTTTCATGGTCATCATACAATTTACCTACAACTATTGTTTGAGAAGCAAACAGGAAACACACAAAATCATGTTTTTTTTTCTGAAGTACCTATTATTATTCCGAGTTATGAGGAATATATATTTATAAAGGTTTAAGTTTTTTAAGGTTTACAAACATCGGTGTCCTTTGTCGTTGGGGTCACGGCGTAGAGCCACGCGTCGCGGAGAGCGGTCGTCGACGTCGTGAATAACAATCTTGATTGCCTCCGCGTCGACGGACATCTGGCGAGCGGCGGCGGCGGCGGCTGCGG
>DWQL01000506.1:0-14853 GCA_018231265.1 Noctuana haematospila | reverse complement strand
GAGAAGATTCGTGCCCAGCTGTGGGACGGTGATAAATTACGAGTATATTGCAGATGAATTATATCTAATAAATTAACATTACCTGGATTTGGTTTACTATTTTCTAAGTCTGTTATTTTAGACTTCAACTCCTCTATAATTTGCTCATTTTCGCTCAACGTTTTTTCAAAAGATTCCTTTAGTTCTTTTTCTTGTGATGATATCTTTCGTTCTTCTTCCAGAGCAGTCATTAATTCTTTTATTTGGTTGCCAACTTCTTGCAGAGCTGAGTTGTGTTGGGCATTCATCGATTGGATTTGTTCTTTTAGTTCAGACACTCTGCAAATATAATAAAAAATTACATAAATAAGTATCTTATGCATGATAAGCTAGATAAAAGATCCTCTTATAAGTAGTAATAGTATTTATCACTTACTCAGCTTGTAGAGCATCTCGCTGTTGGGATAACTGACTACTTGCCATTTCTCCTGTTTTCAAAGACTCTTTTAACTTCCTTGCCCTAGCTTCTAGATGAACTTCCTTCTGTCGGCTCTGAAAAATTAATTATTTACAAGTATAGCTCAAATAGTTATAACGTTTGTCAATGGGGTTCTGCCCCATTAGGGTAGGTGGTAGACAAAATAATTACTCTGACATTTCTAAATGTAATTTAAAACCGTACAAAAAATCATTTCTTGAGTAGCTAGGGACAAAAATACTGCTCGCAAACCTATATGCACATGTGTTTAAACATTACACTATCACTGATACCCTGAGAATCTCTGTTACAGAAATTACCTGATCTTCCAAGGACTTGACAGTGGCCGTGAGACTGGATATGCTCGCTTCCGCCTCGCGCAATTGCCGATCCATTTTACTAACACGAATGCGAGCTTGACGCAGCTGCGATTCTGTAGTCGCCAATTTATCTTTCAGGACATTTTTCGCAGCTCGTTCATCTTCTAATTCACGACGAGCTTCCTGTTTAATTATTATGAATCCAAAGTTATTCTGCTCAAAATATTACGACCTGTAGACATCTAAGTATATAAGACATTAGAAGCTTTGAGCGGGAAAATTGTCTGAAAAATGTAGAGGAACAGATTCTTATATTTTTGCCAAAACTAATCTGATTTTTTCGTCGCAAATCTTACGGTTATTAGGGTAATTATTAGTATAGAGTTAATTTTCCCATAAGGAAATACCTCAAGCACTTTAGTATTTTCAGTTCCACCTCGATTTTCTTGCACTTCCTGTATTATAATAGGACGTGCTTCAAGATCTTGCCGGAGTCGGGCCACTTCTCTTACTAATGACTCTCCCACAGTAATCAGCGCGGCTCGCTCTCGAAACGCTCGCCTACACACAATTGAAGTCATAATTACATCGTTCTCTACTTTCAAACTGATTGTTTTAAGGCACAAAAAGCATTTGACCCGGCTTGTTATCTTCATTAAATGTTATCGGAAGCCTTATGAAGAGTTTGCATTACCCAAAGCTTGATTAATCAATCAAGCCATCAATTATCTTATATTACCTACATCTTATATTAAACCACTTAATTTATCGAGCTATGTAAGCAAAGTGTCGCAACATCAACCTTTATTTTAATAATTTAAAGTTCTTATACAATAAACTAAATAGATCAAATCATCAACGATGATTTTTTTTACTTTGAAATTTCGATTGAAACCTACCGGTCGAAAGTTTCGATGAATTGAAAAAATTTTAAAACGCTCATACAGCTATCATTCTTTGGCTAAACTAAGTATGAAATTAAATAAAAAATTACTTAGAAAGTTGCGTGACCGTGTCGACAGCATCGTTCGCTTGAGACTTTAGTTCACGGAGAGCTTCACAGAGTTCAAGGCCTTGCGCGTTGAACTGAGATATACGGATCATTTCTTGATTTCCTAAGTCCTAACAAGTAATATATATATATATACATGCAGTAACAATCATAAGGGACTGTAGTATTGTCTATTTGAAAATAGGACTAGAGTTAAAAATACTAAAATTGTTCTTTTTAGACTGAAGAGTGAGCGTCGTATCGCTGAAAACTTTTTTTCTAAACTAGCAGCGGCAACGTTTCAAATAATAACCAACCAAGTCCGAGTGAGAACCAAATTAATTTACCTGTTTTGCTATAATCTCTTTTATCCAGTCTATAATTTCTTGTCGCGCCGAGAACGCCTGTATACAAAGATCGGCAAAGTTCGTCGGTACGTGCATAGCTTTTGCTTCTACTTCAGCTAACGTGCATTCATCTAAGTATATCAAAAGAAAATAATAATTCAAGTACCTATGAAAACAAACTTATAGCATAAAATAGCTAATATTTCTTGCAAACACAATAAATTAAGTACCTACTTACCTACGTACTCATACCTACCAATGCATTAATTAAATAAAATTAATCAAAGTTAAGTTAATCAATACCAGTAAGAAGGCAATCCATTAAGATAAATTTATGGTGGGAAAGAAGCAAAACAAAGTGCTTACCAACAGGTACAAGAGTATCTATGAGTCGCGCTGCGCCGTCTGTAGCAGCAGCCGCGGCGGCGTCGTGACAAAGCTGAGCCACCTCGTCCGCAGCCCAATCACCTACGTTGAACACCATGAACTCTTGCAATTCGTCTTCACCACCTGCTATTCCCTCGGACAACATACGCTCTCGAAGAGTCCGCAATCCCTTGAATACTTCTAATATTGCTTGCTATTTAACACATAAAAAATCGTGTTACATGTTTAGTACGTAATACGTATGCAGTGAGTAAATTGTAGATAATTAAATTAATGAATCTAAGAGCCAAGAGCCATATATATGACTAGCTGTGCCCCCCGGTTTTACCTGCGTTAAGAATTGCAACGTAACGCTTGATACCCTATAGCCTTCCTCTATAAATGGACTATCTTACACTTTTCTTAACAGAATTTTTCAAATCTACTGCTACCTTTCTAATCTAGTGCTACCTCGAGGAATTAAAATATTTCTACAGTGGATACTAATAACAAAGGTACATTTTTTTACCTGTTTTAGGTCCAACTCTCTTTTCATACGCTGATATTGTTCATGTTTCGCAACAAATGCGGATTTCAAGTCATCGTTTCGTTCCGGGTAATGCGGCACAGGTGTATGTGGTCTCACAGTTATTGGAGCAGTTGGGGTCTTGGGTCTAGTAACTGGGGATGGGCCTTTCTTTTGCGGAGTGTTGGGCCGGCTGACCGGTGTGCTGTGCCGTTGAGCGGGATGAGCAGGAGTAGATGGTCGACTTGATGCATGCGGAGTTTGAGGTCGGCTCGACACACTCCGAGGAGTTTGCGGACGACTCGTTACAGGAGTGTTATTTGGTTTCATTTGTCTTGCATCTAAAACCATAGGTACAACATAATCAAAAAAAATATTTTGACAGTATTATCATAATGAGAACCTAAACATCCTTTACACTCTTTTTTGCTTATCGCCTTACCTACCTATTAGTACATTATAATTATCTTCAACTTGAAAGCCATTTTCAGCGTCGAGATTAATACCTATCTGAATAAAAAAAGTAAATCTACTTATGGTATAATCCTTAGAAGGCGAAATATTTAAAAGTAATGACCATATTATAATGAATACCAAATGTGTCAATTTCTTGTGCTCCTGATGCATCAGTCTTGCCATCATAGGCTAACTCTTCTCTTGTTGAGTCATCTAGAATCACAGTTGCATCACTTTCTGTGTACGATGGTTCGAACCCTTGTTTTGGTCCTTCTAAATCTGTGACTACTAATACATTGTCACAATTTCTATTAATCTACAAAATCAAAAATAGAATTGTTAAGTTGTTAAGTGTTATAAATGCAGTACATATACATTCAATATTAGTTCAATTAAAATTTCCTAAACATACCAACCAACCTTTAAATCGGTATTTGAATCAGTCCTTTGGCCATTGCGTTGAGCATTGGTTCTTATCTAAACAGTTCAAATGGTTAAATTACTTAATTAAATAATTAAATGTAAGTAAAAATTCTTGCGGTCTGTCGACGTTAAAAAAATCTTCTTGATAGAGTCTCATTGGCTGATTTTTATATTTTTAGATTGTAATATTGTTTAAATTTTTATTACATACATGATATAGAGACACAATGTAAAGGTATATCTGCTTTATATATTGTATAAAATTCTAGTTAATATTTAAAAACATACGTAACATCCTAATACTTATTATAATCGCGAAAGTTTGTAAGTATGGATGGATGGATGTTTTGTTTTGTTACTCTTTCACTTAAAAACTACTGAATGGATTTTAATGAAACTTTACAATAATATAGTTAAGGTATCAGAATAATACATAGGCTACAATTTATAAGGATATTGTGTGAATTGCTCGAAATACTCGTCCTGCGCAGACGAAGTCGCGGGCACCACCTAGTATAATAATAATAATATTCTTACTTTGGATGGAACTGGTGACGGTGGTGTACGCGTGGGTGATTGTCGTTGCATCATAGGCGAATTCATGTTACGGTTGGTGGCGTTGCGAGCGGCGCGCGCTACCGACGCGGCGGTCGGCCGGGGAGTCAGGCGGGGAGATACCCCGACTGAAAAAAAATTAGTTTTATCTTTTCTTATCCTAAAAGAGCAAACGAGATTAATCCCATGGATAGGTACATTTCCAATCTCAAATGAGAGGGGTCCTGTCTGAGATCGTAAATGGATGCATTACTATTGCTAAACAAGAGGACTAAAATGGTCGAGACCAAACGGAAGACAATAACTTGGCAAGACTTGCAACACGGCGGATTCCGTGTGACTTATTTGTGTACTCAGTGATAGAAAATTGGTACCGGTTTAAGATGGGCCTCTACCTTTGGGCATTTTTCGTATTATTGCCATCTTCAGGCATCATCTTTTTGGTAGGAATTGAAAAAGGATATTTAATTATTACTTACAGGGTTTATCTTTTTGCGGTTTAGTCGTAGTTGTCATACTAAACCGTTACACCAAATATTGAAAACCTGAAATAAAATACTATTGTTTAAAAATACAAGTACAATTTAGAACAGATTTATTATGAAATCTTATTTGCCCTTTATTTGATTATTTGCTACATGTCTTGTAAACGTCTTTGACTGAGTTTCTAAATTTGAAATGTAATAACGTTAAAATTTTTCTATTGCAGCGCATATCTAAGTGGTTTTTACTATACTTACTAACTACATAACTGCCAGATTTGTTCTAAATTAACATTAAATTAATTTTTGTGGATATTGACCGTAGACAAATTATGTCTATTTTCTATACAATAGAATCTGACAGAAGTTGAGAGAAATTTTAGAAGTTTGTAATTTTCTTTAACAATGTAGTTTTACGAATATTTAAACAAAATTTTTGTTAATGCAGACTACATTCAATTTGTTATGCGTTCCGTTGTTTTTTAAACAATAAATTGCGTGTAAGAAGGTATGTCGATTGCAATTTCTGGAGAGCATAATATGCAAGGTAAGGCGTTATACCGCTGAATAAATCTTAAAATCTTTGTGCTTATTCTCTTTAACAATTTGGGAAACCCTAGTCTGCCTATTGTTATAAATCAAGTGCGAAAATGGCGCCAAATGCAATTATTCTATCTAGCCAATATGTCACTTTACTTTTGTGTAAGAGTGTCTGATTTTTCATTGGTTTTGTAGGTGACAACCCTACTTTTAGATGCCGTATTCCACAGCGATTACCACCTGGCCGACAAAGGAATCAAGTGGACAAAAATAAACCATCCAACTATTCAGAAATTGTGGTACTTTTTTGATAAATATGAATAGTCTTAAAAATAAATGCCTATCCTGTATATGCTACACAATTTTACATAATTATATTGTGCATAATTAATTTAAATCAGTGGTCGCTTATATGGGTCGATATTTGAGTGTAATCTATTATAGCATTTCATAATTGGGAATTTTCTCGGGTTAAGGTATAATAAGTACTCAGGTTTTGTAAATAAAGATCGAGGAAAATATGGAGGAAACAAACAATTTATCCTCTTATTCAATTTCTCAATTTATGAATAACGAATGTCAAATTGTCAACCTATGGGCAACCGCTAGTGTAATATAAATATACTTTACCAGCACACTAGACCTAAGTCCGCAACCAGACCAAAGGATGATATTGGCCAAAGCATGCAGTTGCCTGCGCGGTCTGCAAGGACAGACCGTGAAAGACTTTCGTCAGCACAAAAGGCAAGTTATATTATTCAAAAAAAATCCTAAAACAATAAAATCGAATGTTAAGTACAGAATAAAAAGAAAAGTAATAAAGATGTTGAAATTATTTAATTAATTAAGTTAATAAATAAATATTTAAATTTAATTTATTGTTATTTTGAGCATCATTAAAATTTTTATCAGAAAACATCTGCGGGATTAAGAAAATCAGTGATCAATGAAAATGTATCGGGAAATAAGGCGACGAAGCAAATTATCACAGTTCCTCTAGCGGGCAAACAGGTAACCATATATTTAGTTTATAGGTAGCTATTTGTATACTCTCTGTGATGATAGTTAGTTACCTACTTACCGGGGTTACCTGATCATAATCATAACACAACAGTTCAAATATTTTGTTTTTCACCTGAGCTGTCACCTACTGCTTATAAAATCTACCAAAACATGAAATGGGCATACCTAATAGGTAATTTATTACAGTTTAAAATTAATAGTCTATAGTTAAGTTGTAAAAGTCTTCTCTAAGATATTCGTGACTGTTAACCGAATGTTTATATGTAATTTTTTTTAAAAGTGATTATTTATTTAAATCATGTTGTTATAGAAGCAAACTGGTGTCACGAAGGCTACCTTTCCTGTTAGAAACTTTTCTACTCTTCCAGATCAGGTAAATATATCCATATTCTGTTTTGTTGCGATATTTAGATGTTAAGAAAATCTAACAGAATGTGTTGATTACACAGGAAACGATTAAGCTATGTGAAGATTTGGAAACTCAAAAAGAAGAGATACCTGAATCTGCACAAATGTACCATTCTGAAGGCGATTTAAATAACAAAGGTGCCCCATTTAGTAAACTTGACAAACCTATTTTAGAATTATATGCTAAGCGATTGCCAATTTAATAATTTGAAGTAAGTAAGTATAGGTAATAATTTATTACTAAGTCTCAATGCATGCATTAGCGATATAGTTAAATCCAATATTTACATTTATTACCGACTTCGACGTAAAAGGTAAACTTTACCTCAATTCACAGAATCGATTGAATCCCGAAATGAGAAAATAATGCATCTTAAATTGCATTGGCAAGAAGCAATTATACAGTTCGAGAGTATGAAAAATGACCTGAACGAACGTCAGGTAACATTTGCAACTTAACTGTTTTAAAAATAATGTAGGTATGCCTATTAAGTTATTTGCTTTTGTGGTGGAGGGAGTCACCATTACAACCAGCTCACTACGACAACTTGACTGTCACAATCATCATTCACCCTCCACCATCCATCCATTACCACCACTACTACCTTCAACGACATAAGCATTATCACCCTTACGACATTGACCGTCAGAATCATCATGATTTCCACCACAGTGTCAATTAAATCTAATTCTACAGAGAACCATATTGGCACTGTACGCCTCACTACGAAGTATGCACCAGAAGTTGAACAGTTTAGGGCACAAGTCAAATTTGCCGCTGGCTGACGACTTGAGGGTCATGAATGTCGCAAACATGACTCCTGATCAATTGCTCCAATTGTGCTCTCAATCAAAGCGACAGGAAAATGGTTAATCTTTGAATTATTTGTTATTATTTGAAATGTTTGAAGCAACTTATGCACATAATAATATGGTCTTCTATTACTAAGTCCTACTATTATTTTAACATAGTCTTGTTAGGTGGTAGATACTATATTTACCTATATTGAATGGCTTCAACCCTTTTTATGTCCCACTGCTGGGCACGGGTCTCTCCCCACAACCGGAGAAGGCCTGGAGCATACTCTACCACGCTGCTCCAATGCGGATTGGAGGAGAATAATATCTATATTGAATAATAAAATTTAAAATGATTAAAAGATATATGTTTCAGATAATCTACTACTTGCAAATAATCCACTGAATCACTATATCAATAAAATGAACGATATGCCTATAAAGTTAATAAGCCTATGTGAAGAAACCTTAAAGAAGAGAAAGGAAATAATAGATTGGTTTGATACATTAAAAAATCAGGAACAGGTACGTTAAATTTGAGATCAAATTATATCAGTATTATATAAACTATACCAAAATTAATATCAAATATAATGTATTTTTAATTTTACACTGACCATAGAACGGCAGTAAGTCGACAACTGCCCCTTATCAAAAAATCTTTACAAATAAGCCAGATTATCCAAAAATAATTAATGTACCTACAAAGTTCCAAAATTATACAAATATTAACCTCTTATTTAGGGTGTCTCCATAAACAGTTTAAGGAAAAAAATTAATGAGTACAATGCCGAAAACGAAATGTTAAATTGCACCCTGGGAACAGTTAAATCCGAATTTGCTAAAGACTTAAATGAAATATTTGATTTTTTAAGGTAAGCTATTAGCAAATGCTCAAGCAAGCATTCACGTGCTTAATTGATATTGGAAACATTATGGAATAGAATTAAAAATACCTATTTACAGGAAGTGCGTAAAGGAAACAGTCAACCTCCAGTTACGATCAGAGGAGTTAACATGTTTGTTATCCGATGTACATTCAAAGAATTCTGATTTACGCAAACAGGTGTATAATGCAGATCAGTGTAGATCTCATAATAATAAAAACCGCATTATGGTAAATATACATTTTTAACCTATTGGATAATCTTATGGAATTAACTTGCTTAGTTTTTTTTACATTTAACTTATTGAACCAAGTAACGTTTACCAACAGGAATTAGAAAAACAATTGAAAGAAGAAAAACTCATGAAAGTGACGATACGAGATCGACTTTCTCGAGCAGAAGGTCAAGTGAAAATCGGTGAAGAAAGGGCTGTTCAATTGGAGGCTGCACTGAACCAAGCACGGGCACAAACTAGAAATTTAGAACGCACTGTGCAGCAATTGAGAGATCAAGTAAATTTTATTCATTGATAAAATAATAATACCTACCACAGTAATTGCAGTCACATATCTATATAGCATTATGTTTGGTGACCAATCAGTGAATTAGTGATATAAACAGACACGTTTTTTATTGGCTTACATTTTTCAACAGTTATAGGTACGAGTACTATGCTATTTTAAAACACGCATTTTATAGTAAAGAATAGGTATTTTTTACAGATTGTCTTTCGTACTGGATTAATCACATGCTATTTAATAATGGTTACTAAATTTTCAGAATCATAGATTGCAGCTTGAGTTTGATGATGAGCTCAGCAAATTAAATCAGTCAATCAAGGAAAATACGACCCATCTTGAAGAAATTGCAGACGCTCGCGAAAAGTTACAATCTGAGTTAGTATTTATCCAACTACTCTTCTTTCTTGTAATGCATACAAACATTATGGTACCGGTAAAAAGGGATTGCCTTACTCTCTAATTAATAAACTTTACATGTTTACATGCGCTTTCAAAATAGTAATCACCTAAAGCCTATGCACCATATTATTTAACGTTCATCCAATGTATACCTTATGATAAATAATTTGTTTGATTTTGATTTTTAATATCTATAATTGTTGAGGTTTATACCTCACTGAGTTTTTACGAAAATCAATTTACAATTTATACAGAAATACATTTTGTTATTAATACATAGATATGGGTGAATTATTACATTGTTATTAGATTTTTTTTCTGTATTATAAATAGGAAAGAAGACCTTGAAAAGCGTCTTGAAGAATTGTCTAATCACTACAATGAATCCCTTGATAACATTAAAGAGGAACAAAAGATTAATGTTGCAAAAATTATTGAAGTTGAAAAAAAGTATGATCAAGAAATAGAAGAAAGAATAAAACGTGATACGCAAATTGAATCATTATGTACCCAGCTGGTTGAAACTGAATTGCGCTTTAAAGACACTGCGAATTTGTTGCAAGAACAAAAGTCACTGCTCAGTAAGAGGATATTTATTTATTTATTTATAACTTGCTTCTATCCAAGACCTTATTACTCGAATAGAATAAAAAGTATTTAGAATTTTATCTATAGATGACTACAATTCGGATGTATCCTACATCCGAATTGTAGTCATTAGATACTGTATTTATTATTTTTATTTTATGGGCACATTCGACAAGTCGTGGTGCCAACTTTTGCTATCAGGCTGTAGATTCTTAGATACATAAATACAACTTAAAGGTATGTATAAATTTTATTACTATTAAAGTAAAAATGGATACATATGCCATTTTTCCTAATTGTAATGTTGTCTTATACAAATACGAAGTGTTTTAAAGAGACATGTCATTCAAGAACAATAAAATTAACGTTTTAGGCAAAAGTGGAAATGACCTTACTGCCCTTAAAATGGATTTGGAAAAAAAGAACTTGGAAATCGAAGAATACATACAGGAAATATCCAAACAAAGACTTACAATAAGAGAGATAGAGGTAAAGCACTATGTACAGTATATTCCGTGCCATTATAGTATTATTAGTATATTCATTGCAATTAAGGTTTTTCATGGTCCAAGGCACTCCAAGGATAATCAGGACAATCTCAACTGTATTACGGGCATGAAGTAGCTTTCTTAACCGTGAAAACAGTAACTGACTTTTAAAGTGCTATTAATTCCACAAGTTATCCTTACAGAAGTATAATAAACAAAAGAATAATATTTGTGTAATGTAGCATTTGCCATCTGATTCTCTTCTCCCTTGACCTCCTCTAAATCTCATCAGATCTGGATAAAAATTAGATGAAAAATAAAATTTTACGACAACGATTAGGTAAACCTTAAACAGCTTAAAATAAAATAACCTTTAAAATCCATATTAAATGTAATGATTTTTGTAGAATACTCTAAATGCATCGCTTGCATCAGAGGAGAAAATTAAATATGAACTGAAGAGCAAAGAAAAATTTATAGCAGAACTTAAATGTCAACAGAAAAATTTAGAAGAACAGCTTCAAAACAGGTAAGCCAGTAACAATAACAAACATTATTATTTTCAAATATTGTATGTGTTATAATAGTAAGAGCAAACAAGCACACAATAATTACTTTACCATTTATTCGTAACCGGAGTTACGAAAGTCATTCATCCATCGTTATTACTTGTATGTAGCGTGCTTATTTTGCGAGCTATGTCGGTGGCATTCTTTCGTCTACGTATTTCTAATGAGACTCACAGTAAGGCTCACGTGTCAAAAAGTAGATTGAGTATGCAATACTTCTGATGATAAAGGGGTAGTCAAACACCGTCCCTGTTGTAGTATGCTTTTTCATAAAAATATTAACAATTAATCTGTTTAAGGGATCTTAAAATGAGTCAATACGAGGACCAATTATCTTCGTTGAAAGTACGTATGTCGGAATTGCAAGAACGCTGGAATGAATTTGAAAATTTACGACATTTACCTGAAACGGTAAATATATACGAGTACTTATAATCAAATAAATTTATTTTTATATCAATGTTATAATATTATTTTAATAATAATAATATTATTTTAAAGGTGACTGAACAAACTATGAAACTCGATGAAGTTACTCGCCAAAATAATGATCTAGCTGAATCACTGCTACAGAACAATATTCAGTTAGAAAACTACATTAAGACCGTAAAAGAACAAGAAAATATCCTTAAACAAAAGGACACTGTCATTAAAATTCTAACAAACAAGGAAGAAGAACAAGAAAATATAATAAGATTACTAAAAAATAATTTAGAAATGAGAGCCCAAGTCGATTCAGAGGTAATAATATGTAGATATTGCAAAAAATTATAACTCAAAATCAATACCTTAACAAAATAGTATATTAATAAACATTATTCATTTATTTTAGGTTAATCAGCAACTCCTTGAAAAAAATAATGAAATTAAATCACTTCAAAATAAATTAAAAATATACAAACAACAAATTGATCAGTTGGAAAGAATAATTTTAAAATTAGAGGAAGAGGTAGAAAAATCAGCGGAACAAAAGACAATAGACGAAGATAAAATGCAGGCACTTGAGAAAAAAATTGCGAAATACGAAGTTTATCAAGGTTCCCATCATAAAACTGAAACAAGAAATCCAGGTGAAAATTTAGATGACCTGATTAAGATCCTTGAAGAGGAATTAAGTACCCCAATTGAACAACAGGCACTGAGGAACCCAAATTTACACAGAAGCACTAAAAAGAGATATAACGATCAAACCAATAATGATTTGTTGCTTCAAGAAACATTTCAATTAAATGACTTCCAAAACCATGAAACGGTACCTACTAAAATAGAATTGGGAAATTTTGTCAAGAAAACTTACATGGCCACCAAAAATGATTTAGGCCAAATCAATAACGTAGGCTATAACAAAGATGCATTAAACCATAACGTACGGAAATCTATTCAGTTACAAGACTCTGGAAGGCCAGGTACTCCGCAGTTTCTTATAACGGATAATGATATTTTCCCGCCTTTTGAAAACATAAACCCAATTGCAAGCTCTCGAGATCGCAATGTGACAAGAAATTTACACTACATTCTTTGCAACCATTTGAAAGAAGAAAAACAACGTAAAATGTACAAATTAGCTGGACACAGGCTTTAATATGGGTTTTCATAGCCATTAACAGATTTATATCTATATTGGTCGCCAAGATTGTTTTTGTACAAAAATGTGTAAAATAAAATTAAAAAGCTAGATATATCTTTATTTATTTATCTGAAAAGGTACGTACATCTGTAACAAGTAATAACAAATCAGTAAAACAATATAATTTTAGCAATTTTACAATTTTTATTAAGAATTTTAAACTATAATTCTCAAATTGGTGGTCCTAGTTACCTACTATTTATGATTTAGTTAAATACTTAACTTGAATTTTGAATGGAAGAATGTGATGTGGGTGCATGTTGGGAGCGTAATATCTCTCTTTCAAGCATAGTCCTGCGTCGCTCAAGTTGTGTACGGACTCTTCCTTCTCTTTCCAATTGCAAATTCTGAGCTAGAACTGCACTCTCCAGCCGGAGCACCCGTGCCCGTTCTGCTCGCAAAGCCGACCACGTATCCGCAGCTCCACCACAAATCGATGACAATGAGCGAGATAACTGTCAAATTATATTTTTATTGATTACCTATATTTTCTAACAAATTCACGAGAAGATAGAACATTTTAAGAAAAGGTTTCATTCCTTTTTTCTTTAACGAAAACGAAAAAGAATTGTCTTCATTTTGTCTTATTTATTGTTTAAGTAGAAATAAGACGAAACACAAGCAGTTGTTTGCTTAGAAGTGGTTTATGAAAGCGCACTTCCATAAGCGGTATTGCTACGTCCTTAGGAAAACTGAACACGTTTTACCATCTAAATATAGTTTCCTTCCTTCCACTTCTTGCGTAGTGGAGATTAGCCTCACCCGTTAGAACATCACAGGGTTACTTATTATTACCCACCTCCTTATGTGCGGACTCGTCTAAAGGATACGGTTCATTTCGGTTGTCCAAGCAAGCGGCTAATTCTCTTCGAGCGCGAACCATGCGCGCAAACAGGTCGGCAGAACGTTCGTGCCTTTCAAGCATCAGAGCACGCGACGCCGCAGCAGTCACCAACGCAGACCGCTCCCGAGACAGCGTTTCAACTTGCATGTGTAGCTCTAGTAACTGTACTGAATGCATTAGTATATCTTTTATGCCATACCATCTTTGCATAGTTGAAGATTAACGAATAGAAAGTGTCATTCAAGCCCACAAATATCTACACCCAACAGGTCCCAACCTGACACTACTGTACCAGTAATACATAAGTCCTACATGAGAAATCTTACATACGAGTACCTTTTATGATATTGATTAATTGTTTTTCGAAAAGGTATTTAAAAAATTACCTCAGTCTGCATATCTTGGAATGAAATGTCTTTAGAGTAGCAGTCATAGTTGCGCAGTCTTTTAATTTCTAGTCTCGACGAAGCTAGTTGATTCTCGTACTCTGTCATACTTTGCTCCCTTGTCGTCAATAAAAGGAAAGACAAAACAATCGATCATTCTCGTTTGATGCTTTCGTAAATGCTTTCGTAAAGTGGATCCAACAAGAATTTTTAGAAAAAAGCAAGGAAAATGAAATAGTAAGAGGTATCTGTAACCTATGAAAGTTTGACTAATTAAAATTGAATTAAAATAATTTTTTCCTTAATTACTTTAAGGGATACTTCAATATTGCAATGAAACTTTAAGGCTTACAGTATCAGAAGAAATTGAATAAAGATACTACCACAGTATATTATTATTACATAAACTAGCTGACCCCGCAAACTTCGTATTGCCTAAAAATAAATAAAAAAACCAAAATTGAAATACATATATTTCCATACGAAGTTTAATTCCTTTTTTTTCCCCCGGGAAGTTGAAATTAAGGAAACGCTGAATTTGTATTGGACTACTTACATTAAGGATATTTTTTATCAAGTTATAGGACAATAACATTTTATATTAAAAAACTGAGAAATACAGGTTTTTCTATTTGTATTAATAAAGATACTTTGTAAGTTTCAAGCGAATCGGGTGAAAATAAAAAAAAAGTCCATACAATTTTTCGTCGTAAATCCCTACAGAACCCTAATAATTTCCGGGTTAAAAAGTACCCTATATGTGAATCCGTTATAAAGGTAATAACTTCACCAAGTTTCGTTCAAATCCGTTCACTGGTTTTCAAGTGATGCCTCCACAGACAGACAGACAGA
>DWQL01000505.1:0-14870 GCA_018231265.1 Noctuana haematospila | reverse complement strand
CACGTGTCTCTGGTTAGGCAGTGTACGTTAGCTTAAACTCGATAATCTGTTCATTAACAATAGGCCAATATTAGACCCATTCAATTATTACGATTCACACTCAATCGGGTTTGAATTAGTGATTGCCTGTTTGTTATATCACTTCCAACAATTGAAAGTTTTTTGCCACCATTATCAAAGCTGGCATCGACGGACAAGTGCAAAAAGCTTATTGGATGAATGTAATGATGTCATGAGATGTTTTGTACAACGCATTTAATATATTATGTGTAGATATAATAATATACATTTTAAATTATTGTTCTGTTTATTCGCGGTCCTTTATGTTTCTATCGATTTTTTTATCGTTTATGAGTAGCAAACGAGCATGCAGGCGATGATTTTTTGATAAGATAATAAAGAAAAAGTTATTGATATTGAAACCAAAATAAAATTTGTTACACACTTTTTAAGTTGAAAGCATTATTGCTATAATTCTATAGCAATGAATACCAATTAATGATAATTATGTATTTACCTACGTGTTTGTAAATATCTCTAAGTACGTAATGCCATCCTTGATGTGCGATACATGACGTCATAATTGCATAAGCAGCTAATACCTACTGATATCAGCTTAATTCAGCCTGACCTTTATCACTTTACTGGGTATCTCTCGTCAGTACCTACTAGTCAAATACGACATGGCATTTATTAGCTACGGTCAATTTAGTGTTAATAAAATGCACGAGTACGTTATCTATCTCCTTTCTTTGTGTCAAGTCAACACGTCAAATATGCAAACATGTAAAAAACCGACCGAGTTCGAGTCGGACTCGCGCACGAAGGATTCCGTACCATTATCTATAAAAACGGTGAAAAATAATTTGGTTGTAGTCAACTTAAATATTTATTATATTCTATTTTATTAATATTAAAATTTGTTGTTATAGCGGCAACAGGTCATCTGTAAAAATTTCAACTGTCTATCACGGTTCATGAGATAGAGTCGGGTGACATTCGAACAGATGGACAGACAGACGGTTTGACCCTTTGGGTATGAAATCCTAAAAAGGACCCCACAATAACATGCCTCATTCTAGATTCTAATAGATTGATAATATGCATAAGTAATTCGAGAACAGTTTTGTAAAATTCTAGGTTCAAACTAAAACGTCAACATCTTTCATTGTACAGTAACGCAGTCTGAACAAGAGCGCTCCTGCATCGCCCTACTGCGTCTGCAGCGTCGTTGTGGCCAGTTCCTGTGGGTGCACGCGGTTCTTCAGCTCAAAGACAACCTGGAAAACTCGCAGCGGCCAGTCATCGTGTGCACCAACCAAGTGTTGAGGTGAGTGACCTGTGGGCTTAGTACGAGTTTTGACAGTTTAGAAAAACACGATCGAGCTAACTACCACGCCATACATTGCCAACCTCGTACAGTACAAAGTTGCATTTCAATAAGAAGACGAGCAATGAACACGGTCCACTTTTAGTTTTTTAGTTCTCCCCGCACTCGCTAGGGGCGCTGCTAGAGATGTATGGGCCAAACCGAAACCAAATCTAGTTTACAGTAAACTGTTAAAACTCGTACTAGGCCCTCTGATAATTAGATAGAGAACTCTTTAATGTACTCCAATACATAGGTTTTTGATAGCTTTAATTTTGATTTAAAAAAATATGTAGAACATAAATATTTGCTATCGCATTCGTAGTCGTACCTGCTTATAATTAGAATTTTGAGTAGATCGAAACGAATCAGTTAATTAATTTTTATCAAAAAGAACATCCACATAGCACTATTTGTTATGTCATTGTGTGATCATTAAAATCGTTATGTATCTAGGTAAAAATGTTTCTCTATAAGCGATGTTAATAATTAAATAATAATAATTAATGTATCTTAAATTAAATAACTCATAATATACCTACCTTAGAAAAGTGCACTGACAAAGACATAAAATTTTATTGCTGTTGCAAACATTCTTTAACAGCGATAGATACATATCTCGATAATCTTGGGTACCGACACAACGTAATCGAAGTCTCGGAATTCCTCGATAGTTAAGACATAAACAATTTTGTTTATAATTTTTACGTGGTTACATTACATCATGATACTTATAATAATTGACATCGTAAAAGCATGTAAGCGCAGCTTAAGAAGACGGTATTTACCTTTAGCTTGCCGGAGTGCCTTCAAGAGCCTATTACGACTATAGGTTTAAAAACGCTTGTATGGTATGGCAAATAGTAATTATGAATTACCTCCTTAATTGGATGGATCTTCTATTTGCTCGAGCATACGATCATTTAAAAATATTTATAGGCGAATCATTGAGAATATTATGAAATGATTGTCGCTATCAAAGAATCCGATTTAGATCTTTGGTCGCTTTGGTCTAGTCTCTTCTTTAGCAAGGCAACAATGAATTAACGTGATATTGTGGTCACTATTACTTACAATAGAATAGTACAATGCAATAGTAGGTATAATTTGACGACCCGTTTGGTGTAGTGGTTACCACGCTAGTCCACCATTCGACGGGTGCCGCGTTCGATCCCAGGCGGGGTAAAAATTTAAATTATGAATTTAGATTTCTGTTCTTGGTCTGGGTGTTTGTGTATTTGTCTTTGTATGTGTCCATGGCACCCACGACACGGAGAATTCTAGTGTGAGGCTATGAGTGTGAAGCGTTATCTATATCTATACCATAATACAGTAAGTATAATAGTCCCTGTCTCTACATTTAGATATCTACGAGTAGGTAGTTATTCAACTTTCAAAGACTTTTCTTAAATAGCCACGTTGTTAAAGCAAAAGACTCTAACGCATACTCGTAAATAAAACCTTTAGCCACACATGTAACTAATACTTTTTGCTTGCATTGTGTTTAAAAATACAATCCTAAGTGGTGGTTGTGCGAGCAACTAATTGGCTTTAAAGCTGCTCTATTAAGCCGGCCGATAATTCCGTCCGACCTGTACTCGGTCGACTTTGAAAAATGGCTGCCATAACTTAACGCGGTCACTTACAGACTTCCCTATTGAGATATCAATACTAGATGACGTCCAACGACGTACACCTCGCGTAAACACTGCCCCTTACCACGATACCCATTTACTCGAATCCATAGCGTAGAAACGCCTAGAATCTCACCGTTTCTTCTCTACGCATCGTTCGATTTACGAACGCAGAACAGCATCGCGGTTTCGTGGTGAAGGTTCGCCGAGAATAAATATTGTAAGGGGGTGATTTATTGAGTCTGAGCGGGGCTTGCAAGCCGATCGGGCGGCCGATGTTACTATCGGGATGGTTTGAAATATGCCTGCAGAGGGCTATTGTTGTGATGTGAGAAACGGTGTTTAACAAGCGCCGCGGTTGATCGATGGCGCCGCTTCGCAGTCTTTACTCCCAACTATATTTTATAGCACGAAAATACATGAAAACCCGCTAATTTTCGAACGCTTCAATGTAGATACTTTCTGTTGCGTGCATTTAATATCAGAGCAATTTTGTACCTCTTGAGTCGTTAACAAAAGCATTATACTTTACTCGAAGCTATCAACTTAGCTAAACTGGAAATGGATTAGCAACCTAAATCATAATATCGGTAACAAAGACATACAAAACCTAGAAATTAATAATCCTTACAAATTGTAAGATGGACACATTTATATTGCTGTATCAAACTTAAACCAATATATCACCCCTATTAACAGAGCTAACATTTATTATTCAAATGAAGCAAGTCACGTCCAGCCGTCAGAGGTATTATTCAGTGGATAATTCTGTAACAACCTCATTACAGTCGTACAGTGACTAAGGACTGGGCAAATTAATCGGCAAGTAGGCGCTAGAGATAGTAAATCTAAATTAATATTGCGAGTTGGTCCTGTTGACCTAACAATCAACGAGGACAAAGGGCTCATGCTAGTCATACTCTACCGCTAAGGTTTAATGTTTGGTGCAAATTATGAGATGCATGACAACGAATCTATTGTGAAGGCACTTCAGGTAACTGCTTATGGTTAAAATTTGCATATAAGTAATTCTCTTTGCGCTTCTGGTTGAATGCGCAGACTTAATATAGAGAAATGAAACTTTGATGTGACTATTAGTTACTTTAAAGGCTAAACGAGTGAATATAAGTGGTTAACTACTTATTTTAATTTATTTCATGAAATTTGCTGTTGCGAATCTTAGATACATACTGCCTGGAAGTAACTTTAGAAAACGCCATTAACTGTAAAATGCATTTGAGTTCTTATCGGCAATATCACGTATTGTTTTCGCGCTTTAAATTGGCTCATACGCTACAAATAAACCGGCCTAGTTTGAACAATTAATGGATAAGTATTTTAGTACTTGTATAGTTTGGGCAGTTACGTCATTTTTCAAGATCATGCCATTACATTTTGCAACGGACTTAGTATGTTATATTATGTTCCTTTGTGCTTTTTACTTGCACTTTCAGTAATGAGCCTTATCCGATAACATTTTTAATGTTAACAGTGTCAAGTCAAGGTACCTAAGTTAGAATGTAACTTACAATAAAGATTAAAATTTAATAAGTACATATGTAATAAACACTATATTTACCTACATTAAACATAACTTACCTCCTCTGAATTCTAATTCATGAAAATGACCAAAGCACAGACCTAACTAAGCCGCAATACTGTACCTACTTAGGGTCAGGGTACCAAAGTAGGTACACACATGTAGCGTAGTAAGGTTTAAATTATGGTATAGGTACATTCTACTTATGAGTGCTTGGTACCTATAGCAATTTGAGAACACGTGCAACAACAACATTATAAGCGGTTGAACGACAACAAATTGTCAGCATGTCGCCGCCTACGTCATGTCCGAGAGATTTATGCGCTCTGGCGATGCGGACGCGCAAATTGGCGGGAACTGAGACATTCTGTTATTTTCTGTAAACTAACTTATGCATAACGAAGGCATAGGTATGTTAGTACAGTGCGCTAGCGGAAGAAGTCTCAATGTTTATTCTTAATAGGTAGGTAGGGATAAACTACCAAATTAGTACCTACTCGTACCTAATATAAAACTAACAGAAAAAATTCTCCGATTTAAATTATAAATGCTACTGTAATACTAGGTGCTTATTTGTAATCCCTTGTGTACAGGCAGCGGGTACAGACAAAGATTTCAATCTATGGGTAGAGAAATTACCATGGCACCCACACTACGTGGAATCCTAGTGTCGGGCTGTTGAGTGTAAAGCCTTATTTAAACTTGCAAAAAGTACAGAACTAATTTTACCAAATAGGTAGGTAGGTACGATACAAACTCTATTTATTTTATTTACGTATGTAAATAGAAATAAATCGCTATTTTTAAATTGTAAGACAAAATTAGATAAATTTTCTAATTATCTGCATTATTAAAATTAAAAGAGGATTAAAAGGAAAAGGTTTCTGTTAAGTTCCGTCGTTAGTCAATGCGTAATGAAGCACGTTTAATTCGAAGGTCGGGCTCATTAATGGCGAGCGTGTAAACACGGGGAATTCGTTTATGCGCTTGCCCTTTTGATTCCTGGCTTTTATCGAATTGTGGTTGAACCCACATAGACAAAGACCCCTAGTCTCATACTAGTAGTTATTGCTGATTATTTGTAAGTAGGACATAATTCTAATACCTACATATATGTAGGGGACTTCTATGAGTTTTCACAGTTCAGGAAAACTTAATCGAGTAAACTATTGTGTCAAAAATTTTCAATCTCGCACTGCAGAAAGTCAAATTTGAATGAGAAAATATCCAGTTTTATTTCTTGCCGTACTCGAAATCGTTGGGTCCCAGGTCGACTCGATAGTAGTGGCACTAAACAAATTAAAGTATAGCTATATAGGTACCTAGTTAGGTAAACGCATTTACAAAGGTAGCAATAATATGTAAGTAGGTAGGTACATTCATTATGAAACAAAGAGCAGGCTATAATCCCTAACAATATGACCTAATTCTTAAATAATTTAATCTTCCTACTAACATTTTATTTATCTCAAAACACATTAGTATATCACGGATGTCAACTCCATGTTTGTCTCTGTCCTCTAAAGCTTTTCACTGTGCCTGTATCTATGCGAGTCCAGGAGTAAGTCCAACTATGTGACATTTCCTTGCATCCACTATCTAAAGGTTGCCTACTCAAACCTCAGCGATTTCGCTAAAGGTTACATTAGGACTTTTGTAGAAACCACGTACAAATTTAATACCACCTTCGATGTGGTGTCACTGAGCATTATTGCCGTTTGTTAGAATTCTCCCATTCTCCGATTTATATCCGTATCCGATTACACAATGGGTTTATTTTCTGTTCACAGTATCCTTATTTAGTAGTAGGTAGGTAAGTAGGTACCTACCTAATCCTCACCTTAAGTAGCTAGACACCACGTTTGTTCGTAGATATAAAAACCACGCCATGCTATCTGTTATTATGTCAATGGTTGATCGTCGATCGTTTTTATGAAAATTTGCTTTTATGTCTAGGCCGTTGAAACTATCATTTGTTGATAATAACTTATTCTACATCTATTTTTTACGACCCATTGCTGGGTATCTCCAATTGAAGCAGCATGGTTGTGTATGCTCCAGACCTTGGTTGTGGGAGACCCTTGCACAGCAGTAGACAATCATAATTGTTGCAGTTAAATTAAGTAATAATATGAATTACACGGTTAAGTATATAACACTACAGCTTAATTAATACGTAGGTCCTACCTACCTACATAATTAAGGCGACATTATAACATTATTGTATCTATTTATCTGTCCATATGACATGTGTACAAATAAACATCTAATTTTGTCTTTGTCTTCAACAAAACAAAGAAAGCATTAGGTACATACTTCGATTATTCATTTACTTTCCTACCATAATAAAAGATAAGATATCTGAGTACAATAAAATACAGATAAAAGCTTGCGCTCCAGAGCAGTTTATTGCGACTATAAACCTATTAAAGCTACAATACAAATCTGAACTTAAACAATTATCCCAATCATAGATAACAATTAAGATAAGCAACGACAAATGCGATATTACGTACATATAATTACATAGCTGTGTCATCAATTGTTATCTTTCTTACACATACACGTCGCGAGACAGCGATACTACTTAATATAAACATTAAACTTTAGTGGTCTATTCTGCGGTCCCACTAATGGGCAAAGCATGTAACAAAGTCGTACGTGGTAAGTTGTGATTGTTTCGTACCATAAAAACGTATAACTCTCTAAGTTATTGTCATTTCTACGCTCCATTATAACCACAATTTTGCATTAAACACCAAGATAATATAAGAATTTTAAGAGATAGGTAAAGATAATGTTTTGCGCAAGTGAAATTTTGTTACGTTTATTTATAAAAAGGGCACATAAAATTTTTATCAGATGAGTCTTTATTCCCACGTAAGCAATAACCTATAATGCATAACAATTCGTTTCTTTTAAAGACAAGTCGGTAGGTACTTATATAGGTAACAATGCCAATGTCAAATAAATAACCAAAAGTTTCTTGTCAACAGTGAACAAGAAGCAGTAGTGATGAAAGCAAATCCGTGGCTTTATCATTATTATGCAGTGCAATCCAAATTGCATTACGGCCTTGCTTACGAAGCGGCAACCAGGATGTATGGACCACCGCCTCCTGACATCCAGGTGTATCCGCCAACAATGCAGTACACACCAACGCCATCAGTCTGTATCAACGGGAGCCAAGCAGTCATGATGCCAAACACGGGCATACAGCCCCACATACCATACGTTCCTGGCGATCTCACACCAATCCACTACACGTATGAGAGACTAGAGAACGGGCCTGTAGACTACTCCGTATCTCTTCAGGATAACAGGTACTCATTTTCGTACTGGTAATTAAGTAGGTACCTAACCGATAATGTGTTCCGATCGTTGACTTCTGTATACTCTCTGAGTTTCTGCATGTTTAATATTAGATATTCGTTACAGATACCCCAATGTACGAATTGAAGAATCGAGAGTACAATCGAATGCCAAAAGGAAAGGAAAACCCGTCGACGAAAAACCAAACACACCCGTTCCTATTGCGTCTCCACGTTTTACTCCAGCCACTGTTAATTCTAGTGGAGATACATTAGTCGCCATATCAACGGGTTCGATTGCTAGCCGTCGTCCCGGATCAAAGAATATTAACATAACAGAAACAGAAATGGTTGATCAGTGGAATCCTAGTCCAACGTGGTCAGAATCGGCGTTACAGAAGGTCCCAGATGTATGCCATCAGGACTTAAGTCCTTACGTAACGACCACGCCACCTACACCTTCGGGCACGCCATCCGCTTATACTCATAACTATAGTCACACCTTCGTCTTTGACTGGTCACCAGAACAATATGTTCCTCATACTAACAATAGATGTAGCACAGTAACCACAGAAAGTTCCTATCAACAAAATTGGAATAGGAGTCATAGGACAACCTTCGCTAACAATGCGGAAAACTCAGTTGATGAAAACTGCAATCCTAATAGATTAAGTTTACCAATGAGGGTCAGTAGTCCACCGACAGAATACGTCAATAGAGAAGGAGAGATACTACGAAGGCAAATTGGTAAGTCTTTGACCTTTGATATATGTGGAAGGTAGTAAAAATCTTCCAGGTTTTGTTATCCTTCAGCACTATTCCTAAGAAACGCTTCGTTGGATGAAGCGCCCAATGTCGTGCATGTAGCAAAAGCGTAGTTGTAGATGAAATGTCTGTCTTTTACTAACTTAAAGTAATAGAAAGATTTTTCTATCATGTAACGGCCATTCTACGTTCTATTGAGTTACGATTCAACAATTCAAGTCTGTTCCTATGATACGGTCGGTCATACTGCGTTGTATTGTAATCAAAACTATTGTAATTAATAATTTAAATATTTTTTCAGATCGCCCACATCCAGATTCACCAGGTGCCAAAAAACCTGCATTATAACTATAGTATAATTTCCTATAAAATTAGTTAATTTTTTCGTTACCCTGTACCTATGTTAGATTTTATTTTATAGATTTTGTAGAGAAAAGCTCTGGAACTCTCCTGTGATCTTTGTGTTTATAAGATTTTTTGTATAAATAGATTGTATAATTTCTGCAAATAATTGTACAAAATACTTTTTTAAACTATTTAATAATCTATAAGTAATAAATAATTATTATTCACATGCAATGTGACTTATCTTAACTTATAAAACTGTAATGAATGTACATTATTATAGGTAATGAATGATTACCAACCTAATTTACAGTTGTGTGGTATTTTGTAATGCATTATATATAGTGAAATTACTGATAAGTATAAAGAGACACATGTATAAAAAAATTAAAGTTTAACTAAGTATATAATTCTCTAAGTGTTCCAAAATATTGAAGAATTTAAAATTGTTAGTATGATCAACTAAGATTGTTGTATTTCAGTGTTTTCTGTATTTTATTTTTTTGGAGTTAGTAAAAAATTCAATATATGTAATTCCGTCCCAAGCAACAATCTATTTCTGAAACTTTATGGTATATGATACTATTATTTATTTATGCTAATTAAATATACATAATATGAAAAAATATGAAATGTAATATTATTGAAAAATTTGTATAAATTAAAAATGTCAGCTGGCTTACATGCTTGTTAAATCAAGCAAAAAAATTGTTGATTTAATTCTGATAAATAAAATTTTTTGAAAAAATAATTATTTTATTAATACCTTTTAAAAACAAGAAAAAAAAGTATAAGTATGGCCTGTATATATAGAATGGAGCCAAGCAGTCCAAGGACTTTATAATGAATCATAACTAAATGCGTAAGTACCTATATACCTAATTAACCTAATAAGGATACTTTTTATATGTATGAGTATAGATATAAAATTATGACTATGAACGAGTTTGTTTTAAATAAAACAGCGAACAAGATGTACATTATACACAGCTATAATGTCTGATAACATATCAATATTTAACTACTATCTACTCATACTAATAATTAATAATTTTTTTATGGGGTGCAGCATAGAAAGATAAGATTTTCTTAACATAGTATGTTTTATTAATAATAATTTTGCTACATTGAAAAGGTGAATTTGATTAATTCATTAAATCTATTAAATAAATTCAAAATTAGTCTGGTCTTAGGCGCATATTTCTCAAAAGACAAAGATCCCTAGCAGTGTCCTTTCTGCCGTATGGAGTTGACAAATCATACAATCTTAAAATTAAACCAATATTAAAATTATCTGGAAGAGCTTTTATAAGAGTGGGTACTATTTCCGAAGGCATTTTTTGTAGCACTAACTGTGTTCTGTTCTGTCCACACTGCACCATGTATAAGATAAAATCAAAAATAAAGTGAGTCTGTGGAGTCACATCGCCATGCTTAGCAGCCAGTTGGGAAAATGTTTTATATAATGACTCCAACGATGTTAGTAATGGCTCCTTTAACACTATTCCAGACCCGCTTTGTCCCTGGTAATACATACTTGAATCAGAAGAGTTATCATTTAATCGCCTTACTTTGCTAGAGGAACACAGTGGATCCAAATCTTCCGAATCATCATGTCTGCGTTTTCGTGAAGTATGCACTTTACTTGAGTTAGTGTGCTCAAGAGTGGC
The DNA here is from genome assembly GCA_018231265.1 of Noctuana haematospila. Taxonomy (NCBI): domain Eukaryota; kingdom Metazoa; phylum Arthropoda; class Insecta; order Lepidoptera; family Hesperiidae; genus Noctuana; species Noctuana haematospila. The sequence goes on along the minus strand of DWQL01000505.1, from coordinate 4,236 downwards.
ATAGATACAATACACTGATAACTTAGCTAGAATAGCTGACTGAGGTTCAACTAAATCTTCACATAGTTTTGAATTATATAAATATTGTGGCAAAACATGAAGTAACAAAGCTTCAGTGCATTTCTCTATATCCAAGTGAAATAATGCAAGAGCGATATCTACAGATCTGTCAAGGTCATCTTGGTACCTGGACTTAAGTGTTTCCTTTACTAAATTTGTCACAAACCAAATTGGCCCACCAGTGTTGTATAGATTCTCGATAATGTGAGTTGCATCTATATGAAGATAGCCTCTAGAGCTAATATCTTCCCAAACAGTCTGTAATTGTTCCAAAACAGGTTGTCGAGATATATGAGTAAAATTAATGCTTTTAGTCTTCACTGTTGATGTTGGGTGGATATCATACTGCATTTTTCGAATTATTTGTGACATCAAAATTACTCGTTCCTTGAAATTATCAATTTGCGTCAATTCAACTTCTGTTGGTGGAGTCAATAGTTGTTGAACTATATTTAACGGTTTAAAGTAAGCATCCTGATGAACTACATTTATGTAAGAACACAACCAAACTGTTGCACATACAGCTAAAGAAGTCATCTTTTGTCTCAAGGAATCAAGCACACGTTTCACATCTGCAGCTGTAATTGATCCTTGCTCCCAAGCAAATAAAATTTCTTTTATGACACCACTAACATTAGTGCATAAATCATGTGGTTTCATGTTAGTATTTTTAAAGTCAAAATCTGGAGCGCTCAGGTGGCGAATAAAAATATCAACCATCTGCGGGTCACATTTTTGTAGAATCTGTTCTGGTGACTTATGAACACCCTTCTGAGGCATGCAGTCCTTGACCCACTGCTCAAAGAAAGAGTCCCCATTTTCATCAAGTACATTATCTGCGCCATAATCTTGAACAATGGAACACAAAATCAAAAAAGATATGTCAAATATGTAAACTTTTGACTGAAAGGCACCCTTTTCATTGGCGGAAAGTAAAGCAAATTCATTGAATTTTATAAGCCTTGATACAAAGAGTTTCAGTTTTCCTTCTACTGTAGCAACAGGGAGAATAGTGTCTAATGTTGTGCCGCCAACCACTTGACAAAGCATTGAATACAATGAGTCTTGTGTTTTATGAAAATCACCATTCATTGTCTTTAATATACCAGCTAATGTGGGTTCAGCTCTTGTCAGAAATGATGAAACAGACCCTTGAATGCCTGTTGGTTCCAGTCTCTGTAGTTTAGTATCTTTAGTTTCCCTTTTCTGTTTGAAATATGCAAGCTGAGCTTCGGAAACAACATTTAGCTTGAACAAAGCTTCCAAAAGTGATATAAGGCTGTTACAAGAGTTTTTTGCGTCTACAACATCAAGTAATGGTGTAGCTTGCAATAGTTTTTCAAAAGCTTCAACCACTTCAATAGAACCATCGCCTTCTTTGGTATTTGTGCCGCTAACACTATGCACATAATGTATGACTTGCGGTATTTTGAGGAAGGTGAATGCTGCCCACAGAGCTTGTCGAGAAGCATCTTTGCTGGAGTCATTTAAAGAAATGAAGCAGGCCCTGATCAGTTCACAGTAAAGTCTAGACAGTGGATAGCCCTTAATTCTCTGTATCATCACTAACTGATTTGACAGTTGCTGCATATCTGCATTTGGGTTGCCAACGACGTTAATTGCTATGAGTGCTTGTAATACATGAGTAACAGGTTCAAGTCTAGTATTCAGTGGCGCTATCTTGTCAATATCCATGTTGCAAAGTTTCTGTAGAGTCTCGTGTATTGTAACTGGTGCTTTGAACTGTGTATTCATCATCATAAAAGCAGTTATCTCCTGACATTTCTTTGTAACTTCTGTATACTCCTCTGGGTCATTTTGCTTAGCCAAATAAAACATGGCAAGTAAAAAGTCTGTATGAACAATTGAATTAAGCAGTGATGTAGACTTTTCTAATAGCTCTTGACTCTGTATTAGATTTGAAGTTGGATATTTGCTGAGAGAGTAGTGATAAACTTGTAGAAGCCACAGTATAATAGAAGATACAGCATAGGACAGGATTTCTTCCTCCATTTTGCCACGACAAGTAATGCTGTCAAGGAAACTCTCCAGAAATTCTAACAGACTAAAAATGCAATGTGGTTTATGGAACGCATCGAATTTTGAGATTCTTTGTAAGACTGCTGCATAAGATACTAGATGTGACGCTAGCGAGTGCTTAAGATACGATATTACTAGTTGATTAGCTCCACATCCAACCATAGCTTGTTGAAGTATGCAATCTGCAAGGTTATACAGGTCACCACTGACGCCTCTTGGTAGAATGGTCTTGATGTTAATCCCCCATTGTATGTCTGTCCACCGTTCTCGCCAGGCTTTCAGTATCAAAGCCTTCAGAGAGCTCGTTTTGCTTGTGATCTTCGATGCATCCATTTTCACCATTTTATTGCACTTCACTCGACCGCACACACTAGTTTTGTTTTGTCTTATTTAAAGCATGATTTAATTTAAGCACTGTTTGTCATCGGTATTATCCCAAACGTATGACCGTCATGTAAAAAATCAATTAATGTCTCAGAGATATTAATACAAATAAGTTTTAATTTATGTACATACATATCACGAATAAAAATAAATGAAAAAGAAAAGTATGTAGTAGTACAACAAGAACAAGAACGCGACGCGTTGATGACACTGACAGTAGTAAAATTAATGTGAGTGAGTGACAGACTGTCACTGACAGTCAACTTCATGTTGACAGTCATCAACAGACAAAATAAATAATAGGTACCTACATAACCTGAAATAAGGTAACTGTTTAATTACTATTTTTACATCAATAAAGATAATAAATAATTGTTTACACGAAAATAAGATGTAAATAATTTAAAAACTATATAGTCATCGTCACGTTTTTACTTGTTCAACGATATTCAACTTATTCAACGATATTATATTAAATGCGTTCATGACAGGAACCCGCCGTATGTCAACTTAACTGTCAATGTCAAACACATGTGATTGTGAAATTATTGTTTACAAACTTCGAGAGTGCAGTGTTTTTAATTTTCGAAGATGAGTTTTCGTAATTATAAAGAGAAAATTGACGAAGGTGATACAGTGATTCTGTATCTAAGTAATAACATTTACGCTCTTGATGTAATAAAGGAAATTAAGAACAAAAAAGGTAATTTGGTAGAGAATGTTTACCAAACACCATTTGGCGCTTTAAAAGTTGCAAATCTGATTGGAACTGAATATGGGAGCCGTGTAAGTACATACTTATTGCTATAAGATATCACACAAGCATTTATGTGACTTAACTTGTCACCACTTATTCGTAAGTAGATTATTCCAAACGTTTTCATGTATTTAACCCTAATGTTTTCTTGAGGTTACAAACTTATTAAAAAAATTAGCGGATTTCTGTTCCTGGTTTGCATGTTTGTGTAATTGTCTTTGTGTGACCATGGCACCCACAACATACGGAGTCCTATTAAGGGTACTGTTTATAGGTTAAATAATAAATACCTTGTTCTTTTCATTGTATTTGATTTGATTTCAACTATATAGTCTTAATGTTAACCTATATTTAAATTTGCACATGGTTCAAAACATTTTTCTTCAATAAAATACTTATATATTTATTTAGGCTGTTTGTACACTCATAGGCTGTTTGGACACTTATTGAGTGATAAAATATAGCACTACATGCAGATTTTTGTTTGTAAATTGTGATTTAGGAACATGTGTGCATCATTAGGTTCAGCTGTCAAAAGGTTGGGGCCATGTATTGCAACCAACTCCGGAGCTGTGGTCATTAACCCTGCCTCATCGCACACAGATTATCTACACTCCTGATATTAGCATGATTATATTACAACTCGATCTAGTTCCTGGAAGTATTGTTCTTGAAGCTGGTGAGTAGTATTTTATTAAGTATTTAGTCAATTTCTTTTACATAGTAACTTTATAAACATAATAAAGATATGGTGAGAGTTGTTAAACCATTAGTATCAGATGAATGCCAACCTCAAAGCTTCATACTATGAATTTATAATTAAAATTTAAAGTAAAAGATAGTTTTTAATGAATCAAATTAAACATATTTAAAAAAATCATAGTGATAGCAGAAGTAAGTTTAAAAAGAATTAAAAAACAAATTTTGTATCTAAATTAAAATATTAAAATGTCTACTTATCCAATTTTGGTAGGTGGTAGAACTTGTATGGTTTG